>JANEHK010001359.1:0-13280 GCA_025960845.1 Tachycineta bicolor | reverse complement strand
CCCTGGAATAAATGTGTTGTTTTGAAATGCAAGAACAGCATTTGCATATGCTGTACACATGAGAGAAAATTTTCACAGGCTGGTGGAAGCATCATTGCCCCAATGCAAGGTGTGGATGGGTTTCTGCTCTGGTTCAAATCCTCCTGCATGTTTTTTTGGGATGGTTGGTGTGGGAACCATGGCTGATTTCTCACTGCAGGACTATACCAAACCCTGCCTGTGTGATGCTGCAGCTCTGAGATTATCGCTTTCTGCACTCCTAAATCAGCCTCCCTCAGACACCTTTACCTATAGGATTTATCAGTGACACTGAGTTTTATCTCAAAGCATGTCACTCTCAGTATTTCCTGATTCTCAATTTCATGCTTTTTGCCTCAATTTTGTTGCATGTTTTTTTCATCTGCTGTTCTCGGTGCTGGTGAGACCAGATCTGATATCATTCAGCATTTTGGGCTTATTTATTTGTGGTTTTATTTTTTCATGGATGACCATATTTTTAACGCATTCCTAAAGCCTTCTCTGGACTGGGAGTATTTTCAGTTTGTTTCATTGATAATGTGATCTAAATCCCAGAATCTCCTGATCTAGTGAGTTCAGCAAAAATGTGTCTTCAAGGTCTATCCTGTTTATACCCCCCTTGGGATTTTGTGCTTCTCCTTTCAGTTCTTTGCCTGCTCAGTGAGGATGAGTGGAAGAGGCGGCAACTTGTTGCTCCTGTCACTCTGTACTTTTCCCCTGCCCTGCTTTCTATGTTCCCTGCTCCACTTTTTGGTTGCACTAATGCGATTACTGCCTTAGTAAAAACAAAGCAGAGCTGTTCTCTGACCTACCTGTGGTCACTCCCACAGTGGCATGTTTCTCTGGAACATGGATGTCAATACCGTTAATATAAAGTCTAAATTAAACCTCCATTTTAGGGTAGGAAGAAAGGCTCCTAGGCCAGCCAGGCAGCCCTTGAGCTGCTCTCAGACAGGAAGCACATAGCCTCATGCTTGCTGAGGATTATACCTAAACACATCTTGAGAGACCGTATCAGTGTAAAAAAGCTAATCCTGCTTGCCTACAGGCCACACCTGAAAGGATAACCGTGTCTCTAATGCTCAAAACAGACATAAGCACCTCATGGAAATTAACCTGCTTTCGATTAGGGATGATCTGGTAGAGCAAATCTACGTTGGCTGATGTTACACAGGGCTCAAGTTTCCTTGGTCTGTAATTAACAGGATTGTCGTAAGCAGGAAAAGTCCATAAATAAATGCATGAATGTGGCTGTAAAATAAACCTGTAAAATTGTGCTGGAGTTCTTGCTATTGTTCCTCTCCCAGTGTTCCAGTACTGCAGCACATCATGTAAGGAAAAATTGATACTGAGGCAGGAAATCACACAGGTGGGCACACACAAACGCACACTAGCCTTCTCTGATAGTATCACTTCCAAGGCACAAACCAAATAAAGCAAAGAAAAACACTGAGCAAATCATAAGGAGGGGGAAAACAATCTCCCTTTAAACAACAGGATTATTATCATAGCCCCCCACTTGATCTCAGGCTCACAAGATAAATCAATATATTTGTAACAGTGCCACCTGGTGATACCTGCTGCAATATTACATTATGTTATGCTTTTGGTATAGTATTAATTTTCTGGTTCTTGCTTGTCAGTTTGTATTCAGAAAGCCCTTTAAAATGTTCAGTTAGATTTAGGTGGCATTTTCCAGCTTTTGCAATTAAATTTTGACCCAAGACTAATAATTTAACTTTATTTAATAAGAAAAATCATTTGAAGAGATTCTGGTAATTATTTTCTAAGTGTCAGAGTTTTATAATCACACATTAGGGGCTATACATGCATTAAATAATAATTCTACCTTGTGTAGTCGTAAATAAAAACAAACTCAGCTGAAGAGACTGAATTTTCCCCAACAGCCTGTGTCCCAAATGTGCTCCTCTAATTTCTTCAAGTCCTCAATGTAGGACTAATTGCCACAATGAAGAACCACACCCAAGTCAGTAATGTTTTCCCAAGGAAGTGCCACAATTTTCCTCAGTCATAATAATAATAGCTTGAAACATAATCTGGAGCTGTATGATTCTGAAAGCCATGGCCATAATCTCAAAAACATTTAAGGGATGAGATTTCTATGAATAACTCAGTAGCTGGTATTTGACCCTTTATTGATAATAAATATATAAAAAGAGACCACTAAAATAGCTTTGTTCCCTCTCTTTCCCTCTTAAAAAAAAAAAAAAAAAAAAAAAAGTTTGGATTTATTTTTCCTCATTATTTGCAGTGTTTGTGGCAATCTGGAAGAAGGCTTCTCCCCAGCTACATTCCAAGGCAGGTATACTCAGAAAAGATTTATCTCGCTCTCAGTTACTACTGGGCAGTAAGTGGAATGATGCATTCACAACCATGATTGCTGAATTCAGCAAAGTGATCTGTCCACGATGGTAGCAGAGCCTCTTTGCTTTTCCACGCACTTTGGAGAAGGCGCTTTTTGGGGTTTTTTTTTACGATAAACATTCACGTAAAAACTGTTTATGTGTGAATGTTTTAGCATGCCAACAGAAGTGTTTGTATGCCAACACTTACAGACAAACACTGATGTATATAAGAAGCTCTTTCTTTCCTTTTTTTTTTTTTTTACCCTTTTCTTACTATTTTCTCATTTAGAAGAATGAAACAAAAGCTAAGTCTATAAGGCAGCAGTAAAACTGATTGTTCTTTTCATATTTGCTAGTCTAGAATCTAGAGCTAATATACTTGTTTCATATGATCCAGAGCCCAGAATTTAAAAATGTAATTATTTTCCATGGGATTTGAATCATTTACTGGTTGAAATATGTTTTTTGTCTGAATGTGACAGAAAATACAAACTGCAGTACAGTTGTCAAATAATAGAAGGGCATTGCTGAATGGTAGAATCATGAGCCCAATTGCTACTTCAATAACTGGGAAAACTGACACTTGAATAATTAGGAAAATTAAAACATTTATAAAAAGCTACCTGCAAAATGAAAGATGAGTGTAACAAAAATTAATAAAGTCACCATGTTGAATGATGATGTCCAGTAGCAGTAGTTTAAGAATTTTTATATCATGTTAAGACAGCTCTTTCATTTCTATTCTCGGTGTTCCTAATTATCAATTTGGGGAAAAAAAAAAAAAAAGAAAAAAAAAAAGAAAAAAAAAAAAAAGGCAAGCAAGCAAACAAACAAACAAAAAAACCAGCAATCAACAGCTGAATTTTGGCATGCTAGGACACAAAAGCGAACAATAATACTGGTTTACTGCAAATAGATATGCAGAAATCTCAACTGGTGGTAACAGAGTCCCATGGTGATTTTTAGAACAGACTTGCAACTCCCCTTTTGGGAAGAATTTTTCTGTGTCATATATTAGCTCGCATTTGTATTAAGTTTTGGTGAGCTGGAAATCTATGGATTCCACCAAATGAATTCATAAATTTATTTACACAAAGAACACTCTGACAACTTCTGAGTACTTTTTATTAAAGGTAGGGTAATGCTGCTCATAATCAGATATGCGAGCCAACATCTGCAAGCGTTAGTTAAACTAAGCAACAGTTTTTGGACCCAAAAATAAAAGCATTTGTCCAGCATTAGGATATATCAGAGCAAAACCTTTTTCTGGAGTAACTGAACCCTGGGGCTGAACTGAGCCATCATGTCAGGAGGAATTGCACCTTCATATTTCAAAAATAATGTGTTTGTTATTAAATCTTTCTAGAAGTAGACACTGTACCAAAATCATTACTGAGAAACCTGGTGTTGTAATGGAAGTATTGATGCCCACTTTAACATGGGCTGTTTCCTACTAGCATGCAATCTAATTAAGTTCAGATATGAGAAATGCCTTCTAAACTGAGACAACTCCCCACCCACAGAATTTTTTACCTCAGAGGTGAACTGAAATGAGAATAAACATTGAAGCTGCTCATCTGCTCAGCTATTTTCTTTATGAACACTATCAGGACCCAAATAATATTAGAATAAATCTGAAAAAAAATTATGCATATGGAAGTTCCTCATTTATTTTATTCCTGAAAATGCAAAGGTTACTGTACAGTGCTTACTATCCTGCTTTATATCTGTTGTGACAAGGTAAGGCTCTTTTTTTTTTTTCACTTCAGTAGTTACAGTTACTATTAGATATTTCACTCTGGTGATTTGAATTACACTCAGAAAAAAATATTTTCTGTAGATATATGTGCCTGTGCTTGCACAGAGGGAAATACATTTAAATGAGGAAATATTTGAATTAGTTATAGCAATTAAAATACAGAGAAGAGAAATTAAACTGCATGTGACATTCCTATGGAAGTATTATGGTGTCAAAAGGGAATGACATAAACCACAATTAGAAAGAAAAAAAGCAAGCAAATTATTATTGGTAGTCTCTGTTTTACACAAAGATACACAGACACATGAGCAGACATATTGTATCATATTTGACATGTTGTGACCAGCAAATAAAATATAAAGAATGCCTTTGACTGCAAAGAGGAGTCCAGAAAGGAAGTAGTCTACTTGTGAGATTGTATTTTTGGCACTTGGTACGAGATTTCCACCCCAAACATCCACAAAAACCCCAAAACAAACACTTTTTTTTTCTTTTTTCTTTTTTTTTTTTTTTTTTTTTTTTTTTTTTTTTTTTTACTTTTAAGAACCTCCTAATAGCATCAAAGTTGTTGGCAAGAAGTTAAATAACAAATATCCATGAGCTGAATCTCAGGAAAATCTCAGAGTTCAACGGAAAGCATCATCCCCTTCAAATTACATAATCCTTGCACATCCTGGAGGGAGGGAAGAGGGAAGGAAGGAAGGAAGGAAGGAAGGAAGGAAGGAAGGAAGGAAGGATTTCTGTCCCAAATACCTAAAGTACACACCCTGAAAATTTCTCACTGAGTAAGGATAGACATTGTCAAAAGAAATATTTGCTAAAACAGCATTTTCCCATTTCTAGCAAGGGATAGTAAAATTTTAAATACCTATATCTCTACATTTTCACCAGCTATTATGGTAGGGAAGCTGCTATGTTAATTCTATGTTAGCCTTTTTTTCCTTCTTGAGCACCAGTGTTCTCTAACATTAGAAGCATAGCCATCTATAAGTTTTAAAGGAGGAAGAATACAGGACACAGTCACTGGGGAAACTCCCAGGTCAAGCAGGCCTTTATGCCAGTTCAGGGATCAGGGACGAAAACAGTGGAGATTACCTATAGCAAAAAATGACATCCCTAGAGGAGCCCCTCCTTGCTTCAGAAGACCTAATTTCAATCTATAGCCAGAGCCCATCTAGGTGATTAAGATAAATGATGTCTTCAAATATTTTGTGAAAAGTTAGATTTCATATTAAGGCTTATACCACGGTTAACACTGAGATTTTATTGAACCAAGAATTCCAATAATATAGGTATAATATTGAAGCTGACACATACATTAGCTTTGTGTTATTGTTGCTGTGGCTCCTATTTCTTTACACCCTGAATGTAATGTGAATATCAAATAAAAATTCAGCTGGCATCAAGTTTTTCAAATTGAGCCCAAGTTAAAAATCTAAACCTTAATTTATTTTTCTGGGTTTTCTATCTTTGTGAATAAGGCAGGCTGCTCTTCAGAAAAACAACATAGGAAGGTGGCTGTACTAACAATCTTTTTAGAGGCAAGAAAAGCAACCTCATTTTACTCACGCTTCCCCAGACATGGATGGAAGCTCCTGTAATTCATAATAATCAAAATGTGATTAAAATATGTCACGTTCCCTTTAAATTCTATTTCTGCTTCAAATGGAGGCAGTAATAGAGTTAAAACAAATTTTTGTTCAAAACTGTGCGCACTTGGAAAAGATGGAGAAATTCAGCATATGGTGCATGTGGATGGAAACAGAACTCCTACCACAGCCTAAGAGAAATTAATTGCAGGATATCAATTGTATCCTATATACATACATATACATATATGTGTGTAATATATATGCATATACATGCAAAAAATTAGACATATAACTACATGAACTCCTGTACAGGTTTTCCCCCTTTCAGGTCTGCTCTCTGTAGGGCCTAACAATTAAAAAAAAAAAATTAAAACAAAACAAAACAAATAAATAAAAACATAAATTAAAGTAAAATTGTCCTTATGTATGCCTGACATTGCAAGATTCTAAATTTTCTAGATATGTTATTGATACTGAAGAAATTTCATTCCTTGGTGTCCTTGGTAATAAAGTAATAGTAGTAACCTCACAAGGTTTCACGTAACACTTTTTCTGGTCCTAAGTCTGTATGGTGTCACCTATGGGTTGTTAACGAAAGCCCAGAAGTAAAAAAACAACCTTTTTATTTAACCTTCAGAACTCCAAATAACTCCATTTTTATGAATAAGAATACATGTATAATGTCCAAAGCATCTTCACAAACACAGAGGGTGTGTTTATTTTAAAATAATCTTCTCCCCTTAAAAGTCTAAAGGCCCCAGCTCTGTTTGATGCCCACTCTTACCTAAAACATCAAGGTGTGCATGTTGCATACAAGTGAGGAGCCCTTTAGTCCTCTGGGGCAAGCAAGCTTCACAATTTCAGAATTCTTTGTCAAATGCATCTTCAAACACTACTAGTTTAATAGGGAGTAGAGTCCTAGGGTCCTGGACGCTTAGAATGTTTAATTCTTTCTAGATAAAGATTCATTAAAATTACACTAAATATTGAAAATTGATATTAAACACTTCAGAGCAAAAAATATGCCTGCAATTGCATTTTTCTTAACATGTTTGTTTTCCCTTTGGTTTTTATTGTTGTTAAGAAACTATTAAAATTTTATACATGTAATTTACTTGTTTCATAGGTTATATTTTCCAAATGCAATCACTGTGCATGTTCAGTTAGGCTTTACAAGAATCTACCTACCATTCATGTGTCATCTTTGAAACAAGCATGTGTTTCAAGCATATACCTACAAATATTCTTCATTTTCCCTACATGCTTCTCCCTTGGGATAAAGGGTTCAATCATAAAGTGGAGTTTTCCATTCTGAAGGAGTGTGATGTGTTAGCTTTTTGTACTACAAAAATTAAAATTCCTTTCTCATTGCAATCTGTAATCTGAAGTGCTTGCAGATACCCTGCCACACTTTTCCATGCACATTGCCGGTCTTCTGTTCAGTCATATTTACTTCCACTTACAGTTTCACTCGTGCCCATTCACACTGAATCAAGATTTGTGCTTGGCTGATAACACTCAATGAAAACCATTCTTTGCCTTTTAAACTTTTTTATTCATAAACTTTAGTGTGTCTATTCATATCCTCTGCTTCACACATCCATCATGCATTACCTCAAGGTATTTTCAGCCTTCAAAATTTCAGATCTGGTTTAGGGGGGAAAAAAAAAAAAAAGAAATCACTGGAACTGATATATTTAAGAAAAAAAGTCCACTTTCTAGGTTTTCTTCTTGAGAAAAAAAATGGAATGTTTTAGCAAACTGGGAAATGCGTGGAAAAATACTACAGTGGCATGTTTGTTATGCTGCTCACCAAGGGCTCTTATAATGAATAATTCACCCTCTAAGGATGTATTGACTGAGTTGGTCCACTCTCAGTACACAGCATTACTGAGCATGGGTAAGAATGACAAAGACTAACACCCAGATCTATAATCGAGGTCATTCACTTTCATCTGCACTATCCTGCCTCTGGATATCAACAGCAACACTTGTGAGGCTGCACTGGCATTCAGAGAAATGTCTCTGAAGAGATACATATAGTCATAAGACAGTGTTATTTTATTGCTAAAGTTCATCTGTAATTCAGAAATTAGAGATATCAAAAATTAATTCAGCCATCTCTAAATCTCTAAATGAGGCTCATGGATATCTAACATGAGGTCTTCTCCGTATCCTTGGACCTGTGAATTTGAATTATGCCTAAACCATTAAGACTTCCTTAATTTGAATCCTAGACTTGTCTCTGATAAATTCTTTCTCTCCAATGCAGCACTCTGTGAATGTCTGTCACCTATAGATGTTTTTAATAAACTAGACTTAGATCCACCCATTCATTCATCATTCAGTAATACAGGGTTTACAGGGCAACACAAACCCTTCTTCTGTCTGTCTATCAAAGACATATTAGCATAGATCTTAGACTACAGCTCCCTGAGCTGAAAATTTTAACACCTCTTCTTTATAATTTAGATGTGGAAAGCCATAGCTCTCTCTTTTTCAATTCTGTTATCCTGATGGGTCATCATAATGCAACTGCTGCAGAGTAACTGCTGATGCAGCACTCCCAGAGCCTGGGTCCCAGGTGGAGGAATTTGTGTTTTACCGTATCCAAGAATGTCCATGACTCAATATTCTTGCTGGAATTATAGACAGTGAATGTACACAAATACACCTGTCCCCTCGCTCCTCCCCACTGAATGCAGGGGTTATTTGTGAACACGTGAAACTTTCTGTAAATCTTTAGATAGCTTTATTCCAATTTAAATTACTCTAGATTTTAGGATTATCTGGATTTTTAATTGAGATGGGTATTTTTCAGTCCTCAGCTGACACAAAGGGGATGAGGACATTGAATTTTGTGTCATAAAAAAATGAGTGCAATGGTGTAGATGACCTGATTCATAGAATGCTCTGTATTCTCTTAGTGTGCTCAACATCATAGCTTTCTAGCAAATATTCATTAAGATTGATTAACATATCCTCATCTCAACTCCTCTGAAGTAAAAAAAAAAAAAAAAAAAAAAAAATTGATCCCTACCTCACACAAGTTTCTCCAAATATTTTTTTAATAGTTGCAGTCTCAACTCCAAAACACTCTTTCTTTCTCCAGCTCCACTATTTTTGATACGTTATTGTTCTGCCTTCCACCCTTACATCTCTGCAAAACAACAGTTTATCTATTACTCCTCTCTTGTTATTCTGATAGTTGGGAACACATTATGCTATTAAAAATTAATAAATCTATAAATATTTATTTAATTTATTCATTTATCTGATGCTAAATACTGTATTGGTATTGTGTATTGTATATTAATAAACTGATTAGGCATTTCACTATCAGGTGAACATTTTAGTAAAAAATATTTGAGTGCTGAAGGTTATGTTTCATTACCATTCAACACATTCATTCACAGAAAAACTCACTATGGAATCTGAATGAGGTTCCTACTTATAAATCGGTACAAACAGGCTACAGATATTAGACAGATAATTAATAGACAGATATAAATATACATATATGTATTTACTTAATTAAAAAAATTAATATTATATATATATATGTATTTATATGTAAAGATATGAAAAATATTTTTGTACCTTTATATTTATTCAGTATATCTGTAATATAGTTTTACATATGGTATATGACTACCATACAGCAAAAAAATCATTACATAAATAAATAAACTCCATGTCACATGGACACATTATATATGTAGCTACATGTGTGTGTGTATATGTATACGTATGTATACGTGTGTGTGTGTGTGTGTGTGTGTATATATATATATACACACACACACACACATACACACACACACAAAATGTATCTACCTTCATATATTCATGCATTCTAAAATGGATATCAATTTTCCATCATTGCTAGTTAGGATTTACAGTGATAGTCTTGACAGACCCTTAACAAATAAAGCATGACAAGCTTCGAAGTTTTGGACAATTATATGACACCTCAGGTGATGTTAGCTGGCCCTAAGCCAGTGACTGTAATCACATAAGAACTCAAATAATCTCCCTGTGATGTTTTATTTTTGAGTTCCTTGTTGCTCTTTTGAAATGCTGTATGATATGTGAAGATAAGAAGGACAAATGGTTCTTTCCAAACTTACTGGGGGTATGATGGGAATGACATCAATGTCAAGGAGACCAAAAAGCTCAAATGTCTTCAGAACTGTAAGTTTTTTAATTACCTACAGTAGTATTAATTGATGTCACTGTAGTTTATTTGTTTTTCTGTGAACTCTGCAACAGAATAGATCGTCTTAAAAGGAAATTATTTCTTTACAGGCAAAAGTAGATTCAAATGAGATTTGTAAGAGCTCTTTTATCAGATCAAAACATCTGTGAAGTTAGCAGCAATCAGGCACAATTTCTATAAATGCCCCTGTCATTCCTGTTTACAGATGACTGATCACTGCACTTTCTTAGGTAAACAGCTGGATTCTAAAATCCAGCCATAATTATGTGTATAAAACATACTGATGAAATTGTGTATTAGGACTACGACAAGGGTATCAACCAAATTAATTAGTAACTGCCAATTTCTTTGCTTAGTAATTAATTAATACCTAATGAATTCCTCATAGGTTTTTTCTTTATAGCCAATTAAATGCTTGAACAGATCTTCTATGTTTAATAAATTGTAAAAATGACTAATTTATAGCATATGCATTTTTTAATAATTACAAACCAGCTGTTTTTATCATCAATTTTTATTCAAACTTTTAACAATAATTCAGTATTTAAAATGCATGATTTTGAAAACTTGTTTGTATTTATCTGTGTAGCTTATTTCAAACAATTTTATTCACTGTTAATGATTTGTCAACACATGTGTAATTCAATTTTAGCTGCTGGTAGTAACTTATTTTGGAGTTGAAATTCTATTGTCCTGCAATATAATTATTTGTTATCTGTAAAATAACATTTGGTTAAATATAGGACACAAACTTCAAAGTTCTTCTTTCTGAGGGGACAGCAACTGTGCTTACCCACCTTTTCCAAACCATTTGAAAGAATATTAATCTGATCCACTTTCACTTTCAAATGTAAATTAATGATAAATTAATGATAAAATGAAAACAAATGAGACAATTTATTTCTACTTCTTTTTATCATGTAATTGTTATGGTAATCAGAAAAAAATCAATATAGATTCACATGGTAGATAATAAATGTATTTGTCTTAAAACTAACATTTTAAAAAGTTAATCTAAGAAAGAAATGGTTGCGCAAAGCATGAAAATGCATACAAAATAATGATATGTATTAGGGGAGATACATTATCAAAAAACCAAGCAGTAGAGAATTCACATTTACTCTTTTCAGAATGAAAAACCTCTTCTACAACCAAAAATTAATGTGTAAGATGTTCTACTTTTTGTACTTCCCAAAGGTAAAATGATAGTTTTCTGTGGATACTCTTAAGTTAATAAATAAGAGTAAAACAGGTCAGCTCAGGTTCCTATCTTATTAAAATCAAATTATTTTGTCTAATGTGTTTTCCCTCTTGCTAGACGATCAGTGCCGTGTGGTCCGCGATCCGCCCTCTGGAAGCAGGATCGCTAACAGGACCCCATCAGGCCACGGCCAATCTGTTTGCAGCGAGATTCAGAGCTGGGAACTAACCTGAGCTGACACAGGAACAGCTGCGGGTCCCAACAAGGGGATGGCAGGCACAGACCGTCTGCAGCACGGACGAAAACACAGCCTTTGCATATTTCCAATCAGATGGCGCGTTATTCCTCTTGTACGGGTGTACAGGATAGCAAGTAGCAACACACACTGGAAAGTACTTACTGAGATACAAGGGGAAGGGAAGACTGGCAGAAGTTAGAGTTAAGAAATTATTCCAGTTTTCATTATTTTTCTTCAGTTTCCCTGACTGAACTATGTGATACAAAACGACTAATGGAGTTAATCCACTGTCTCTGGGATTTTTTGGATACTGCAGATGCCAAAGTTTGTCCTTCATTATGAAATTGAGGATTTCAAGGATGTGTCTTATGTTACAGGAACTTTCCTTGTTAGGCTTTCAAATATAACATTCCTAAAGAACAGTGATTGATATTTTTTTTTTTTTTTTTTTTTATACTAGTTAGTAAATCTGTGGCTGAAGGAGATGTGTCATTGAATTTAATTGCCAAGTTTTAAGTATATGTTGAGTATTATAAAAGTAGATTGGCCATGGTCTGAAAAAGAGTTCATTTTGCAAACTCAAGTCCTCAAATGTCTTTCCTTCCAGTTTTTCAAGTTTAGGTCTCATTTTCTTCAAACAATATTGTTTTCTTCAAACAATTCTCGTATTGTTGCAGTCTGACTATAAATTACTATAGCTCTAAAAATTATGCATATAGTCTTTGGGACATTATATTGTCAGTGACAAGATATAGGAACCTTTAGGAGAAAATTTGCCTTATGCACCATTTAAAGGGTTATTTTTAAGTGATATTTACCCCTTCCAGCCTTGATCACTCTCAGCTTTTCCTTGTTATGCATGCAAATTAGACCGGCCTAGACAGATGCCTCAGAAAACAATATTTAACTTTTAGACATTTGAGACCAGATGAATTGCCTCTCATTTGGTCCCTCTCCATTTGTAAAGGACAGGTCTTTTGGCAAGACCAGTCCAAGCAATGGGCGTGCATGGAACTCTTGGACTCACGGGTCTTTCTGCATGGTTGCCTCCTTCACCTCGGAGATGTGACGCCTCTTCAGAGAGGGTTCCCTGGGTGCCAGTGTAAATCACCTCTTTATTGGCAACCTTTGGTTCTGCTGGACTAATGGCAAAAGGAAGCAAAAAGGACAAGTGTCCCACTCTTCATTTTTTCTTTTCTTTAAAGAGGACAAGAGGGCAGAGAGGTTATGAGGGGCAGAGGGGTTAGGAAGAGCAAACTTCTTAATTTCTCTGATCATCCCAGAGCACACAAAGGTTTTCTCTATCCATGTGGAACAATTCAAAGAAAGGAGGGTAGAAAGGACAATTTTTCCTTATCTTCAAGTGTTTTAAAACAGTGCAAAACTAGATCCTTGGTTTTAATACATTGTCACTAAATAACAAATGAAGACTATCTATTAGGTAGTTTTCAACCTAAGCTATATAGTGTAATAGGTACTGATTGTAAATATTGAAATAAAGATTGATGGAGCAAAAGGATTAATAATTTTCCTTTGTATTTTGCATATGCTTTTAATGTTTGTTTGTTTGTTTGTTTCTTTTGGGGGGGGGGGTCCAATATCTTTCTATGGTGTGTGTCTAACTATCATGGGTTGGCACAATTTTGTTTTCTAGTTATAGAAAAATGTGAGGTATTTTTCCCTGCCCTAACTGTGGAGTGGTTTGGGGAGGAGAACAGGGACTTACCAAAAAGCTAGCCGGGATATTGGCAGCTAAGTTAAACAATAGGAAATGTCGATGCGACTTTGGAGGGGACATTTAACACTAACTGCTGGAGATCAGTCTCTCTCTCGCTTCGGGGATCTGCTGTGAGGTAATATCGCCATCGGGCCTGGCCGGGCCCGGGT
>JANEHK010001358.1:0-13285 GCA_025960845.1 Tachycineta bicolor | reverse complement strand
AGATGGGACCAAAGCAAAGGAAAGCAGAGCAAGAACATGGCCCAAAGCATTGCACAGAAGCAGCAGAGAAAGCACTCTTGGCATAAGAGCTGACAGAATTCCTAACAAACCTCCCCAGGTTCTGCACATTTCTTGGACGTGCCCAGGGCTCCTGTGTGTGGACACCTCTGCCTTGATTGCCCTTTGGAAGCAGTTGAACTGGGAGGATCTGCCCAGCAGCAGCAGCAGCAGCTGCTCCAAGCTGGGCAGGCGCCTGGCAGTGCTGATTTCCAGAGGCTTCAGTGTGCCAGGTGAAGCCAAGGCAGGAGCGGGTTGAAAGGTGCTGGTGCTGCTGCTGCTCTGTGCCAGAGATCCCTGGCTGGGCAGGGCACAGTGCCCACTGCACTGCGGGCTCCTTCTGCTGCCACAGCTGGGCACAGCTGCCAACAAATCATGACCACTTGGGCTAAAAACCAAGGGGTTTGTGGAGGCTGCATTGCTCTGCACACACCTGGGCCACCTGCAGCACAGAGCTTTGGTCCCCAAAAAGGGAAACCCGAGGGAAAGAGCTGGAACAGGTTTCATTTTCCCCTTTCAATAGAAGTGACTAAACTGAAAGTTACCAAGCAGGTCCCCGTCCCTGGTGCCAGCCCAGTGTGGCAATGGAGGCATGACATTATTTCAGTGCTGGGTGCCTGGGGAATCACTTTTCTAACACTTTTCTCCTCACTCAGAAATCTCACCTACTACTTTGTAACCATGGAAATAAGATCTACTCATGACTTTGCTGAAACTCACAGGCTAAACATTCCCTCAAATTATTTGATCTATTTAAATCACTTCTCAGAAGTTACTGTTGGGAGAGTAGGGGTCCCTTGAGGGTCTCTGGTGGTCACTTGGGCAACATCCCATTCCTCACATTTTCCTTTGATGGTCAAGAGCCTCCTACAACCCCTTTCTTCCCCTTGAGTGCATTCCAGCTACCCTCTTAGGAGGACTATTCTATTCTCAAGGCTTAGGTAGCCACTTGCACCCATCAATCACTGCACTGGGGGAAAAGAGGCTCAACACTGTCTGTTAATGCCAACGGAATTCATGATTTGTTAAACACTTTCTCAGCATCTTCCTTCTCCTGGAATTGCTCACAAGCATTTCGTCAATGCACCTTGAAAATGTCATTTCTCTTCGTGTCCTCTAGCAACACCTCCTTCTACTTATTCACTGAAATGATGAGTGGCACCAGGCTGGACACAGGCTTGGCCAATGTTACAAATGGATGCTGCACAAAGGGAAAAGAAACAACAAGGAACCATTACTTTCCAAGCTAAGAACCTCAAAGGCAGGGTAATATTTTTGCAATGAAAAGAGGACTGAGTCAGAGTAGGTCTAAGGAGCAACAGTGGGGCAACAGTGGCACAGCTTGCTGCAAGAGCTGCTAAGTGCCCCAGCCCTGGAAATATTTGGGATCTGAGCATCCTGATCTCTTTCAAGATGTCCCTGCTCATTGCAGGATACTTAGACCAGATGACCTTTACAGGTCCCTGCCAGCCCAGCCCAGCTCAGGATTGCTGACTGTTTGCATTTGAACGGCACCAGGAGCGGAGCTGAGGAGGAGGGGGGCTCCTCTGATGCCTTGCCCTTCAGTGCAGGAGGAGCTCATCCCTGGGACACGGTTTCACCTGCAGCCCCTTGGCATTTTACCTGCAGCAGCTCCTTGGCAGAGCAGCGCCGCGCCTCGTCTCTCTGCAGGCAGCAGCTCAGGAAGTCACGCAGCAAAGGCGAGAGGAACTTGGGCCGCCGCAGCTCTGGGGCCCCTTTGGTGGCTGTCAGGAGCTGAACCTTGGCAAAAAGGAAACATGAGTCTCTCACCTGCTTCTTTCCCATCTGTAACTGCTCTCCCAGATCCCATTGTTTAAGCTCCACTCTGCAGTGGCAGTTTCTGCTGTAGCAGACAGGCAGAGATCACTTTGCTGTACCAACAAAAACCCAAACCCCAATGCAGCCACAGCTTCTTCAACATCCAGCAGATCCTGGCAGCTGATTTCATTGACTGACCTCATTAGTGGAAACTACATCAGCAACAGCACATTTGCTTCTCTGAGAATTCACTTGAGCAGCTTGACAGGCTATTTGGAAGAGGGACTTTGCTCTACTAACTCACTCTACTATTTCCAAGGATTATTACATGAAAAGCATCTCTGCAGTGCCTGGTGCTCCCTTAAGCACAGCTGCCATAAAACAAAAGTCATCAAGCTTTTTGCCTGATTCTTGAAAACAATGGTAATGGAAAGCAAACAAAGAAAATCCTTCAGTTATTCCTCAGGTAAGGAAACAAACATTTGGAATCTCATCTTCACCACAGACACATGAAGATGCATGCACAAATGTACTGGGATGAAAATGCCTCTTTGGGCACACAGGAAACACCTGCAGCTCTGTCTCTCTGCAGACTGCAAATTTCAGCTTCCTTTACGTGGCAAAAGGAAAATTTTGGTGCTCAAATCCGAAGAAGGAGAAATGCCATCCCTATGGTAGCCCTGTGCTCATTTGGATCCTCAAGTCAATGCATGAATGGCATGCCCCTCCTAGAAAGTGCCAGGAAACAAAGGGCTGCTTTTGGCAGGTTCTCCACATCCCCAGGCTCCAGCTGGGTGACATGGAGAAAGCGCCTTGGGTTAGGGAAGAAATAGGATCACTAAGTGCTTCAGCAACACTGCACAAGGAGCACCAGAGACTCTGTGGCCCTCACAGCCACATGTCGAGGGTTCAGGCAAGTTTCCCTGTCAGAAGAATGGGGGTGCACTTCTTCTCTCATAACCACTGTTTTAGAAACTTGGTTGGATTTGGGTTTCTTCCCTTCGTTTCAGGAAAGATAATACCAGTTCTAAGATGCTTGTTTCCTGTTAGTAGAGCCATCTACATGGCCAAAAGAGCTGGAACAACTTCTAAGCCAAAGCCAAATGTTGCCTGAGAATGGAGATAGTTTGTGTGGGCTAAGGCTTGAGTTCCCCCACTGATGCAACCCAAACTACAGCAGATGCTGGTGCTGCAGGGACATTTTCAGAAAGGGACCGTGGTGGAAGTAGTTCCAGCAGATGGCAATGGGGTTTTGTCCAATGGCACACAGAACGTGGGATAGGTGAGAAAGAGAGCGGGATCAGAGAGGATTTACACCTTACCGAGACAGGACTTGCATTCTGGTAAGGAACTTCTTGTTCCACCATTTCAATGCCCACAATTCCAAAAGACCAAATGTCCACTTTGGGCCCATATGGTTGACCTTTCACCACTTCAGGCGCCATCCACCAAGCAGTCCCGATCACCGAACTCCGTCTGCTCTGCTCAGGGGTGAGTTGAGCAGAGAGGCCAAAATCAGCTGGGGAAAAAGAAAAAGGTTTTTTTTTTTTATTTTAATACTGTACAATTAGGAAAGCAAGCAAAAGAATTGCCCAGTAGAAGTTTGAGAGTGTGCTCTTGAGTCTCCTGGACAGCTGTCCCTGCTCTGTTTCCTCAGGACTTTAGCCAAGGAAATATGGCACTGGCTGCTTCAAAAATCCCCACATTTTTCACACTGCCTCCAGCAGTGGCTTTTGTTCCCCTGAAGCTTTAGACTTGTCTCTCCCTCCCTCTGGAAAGGACACACACAGAGCAGTGCCACTCTGGACTGCTTGTTCCTTGCGATTCATCTGTGCACCTTGCACCCATGTGGTCAGCTCACGGCAGGGGTCCCTGCACTGCCACCAGCACCATTTTTGGGGGGCTGGCACTCACTCCAAAGCAGCCCCACACCCCACATCCCTGCAACGCTGCACCTGGCCAAGAACAGACTGACCCAGCTTGACAGAGCCATCGGTCCTGAGAAGGATGTTGATGCTCTTCACATCTCTGTGCACCACATGGTTGGAATGAAGAAAATCCAGTCCTTGCAGGCACTGAGAGAGAAAACAGAAACAAGAGGGCAAAAATCAGTGATGGGATTTCATCACACAGGAAAGGAAACAGCTCTCAAAGATTCCCTCTCCAGGGGAATGTGGAGTAAAGGCAGAACACAGTGAGAGGAAGAGCCTGCTGCTCCAACCCTAGCAGAGCAGCACCTTTCTAAAGAAAGACATGCCAGCTTTTCAAAGAGCAACAGCAACTGCTGGTGTAGACTCTCCCCTGCAAACCAGCCCCAATGACTGCTGCTGCAGTGGATGTGCTCAGAAGTAAAGAGCATTTCAGCCGCACTGCAAACCTTTTCAGCTGAGGACCGAGAGAAATGAGTCTCTTTTTTTTCTTTGCTGTTCATTTCCAATGCTGCCATCACCACCTTTGCTTTTACAGGCAAGGAATGCAGTGCAGACAGGCAAAAGCTTAAAGAGGCAAGATGGAGAAGAGCAAATACAAGAGACAGAGTGAGAATGCAAGAGGAGGAGAGAAGAGTCCAAGAACAGAGTGCAGTGAGTGCAGGGGCACTGGCAGGCAGCTCACTTGAGATGCTCTTGCTTTCCCATAGCATACCAGCAGCACAGGAACAAAGCCTGGCCCATGGAATCGCTCCGGTTCTGAGCCCCTTTCCCAGACACTCCTGCCCAGGCCCTCGGAAGCACAGGTGGGATCCCTCACCTCCCGACTGACAACTGCAATCTCGTCTTCAGTCATCGGAGTCTCTCTGATGACAGCGCTCAGAGTGCCTCCATCCATGTATTCCATCACCAGCCAGAGTTCCTCATGCACAAGGTAGCTGAAAGAAGGAAACAAGGCCATGCAGATGAACATTCATGCCTACGGTGGTTTTTTGCTTGATTCTGGTTCCGGGGTCCCTTTGAGACAAGGACAGAATTTGAGGAATAGACATTCCCTCTCGGCTGTGCATTATTTGCAGTCTGTGCAGGCTCAAGGAGAATGGCACATCTGTGAAAAAGGAGATGTCTTAGATGGCCAGCAAACAAAAAGTGCAGTTTAGTGACAACCAAGATGAAAGACCTGTCACGCAGGGTATTTCTGGAAATAAGCACCAAGTGTTCCTGGCATGGACGGCCATGGAGAAGAGGGGCAACAGTCCAAGGGAAATCCTCTCTAGGCTGCTTCATCAGCATGGAAGAAACTTTAAAAAATCAATGCTGAGACAACATGGAGGCCATGAACTTGCAGGGTATTGACTTCCTCTGGTAGGGTTGATGCAGGTTTTTGAACAACTTTCCAACTCTGTGTTTAGAAGCCAGGGAAGACTCATGCACACAAAATGCACTCTCTTCCCATCCACTGGAGATGAGTCAAGAAATCATAATTAAAACAGCTCTCTTTTCTGCTGGTGTCCACAGTGGGTTTTTAACCTTGCATGCTTTTAGTATGTAAACAAACATTCATGGGGTGAGACCATGACCACTCACCTGTCTAAATAAGTCACAATGCAGGGACTCCTATTCCTCTTCATGATTATGATTTCATTAATGATTCTTTGCTTCTCGCTCACTTCTTCAAGATCTATTTTCTTGATGGCCACCTAAAATGACATTGAAAATCAGTAACTTCAGAAATTGGTGGCAGGAGACCACAGCACACATGGAGTGAGTGATTTTGCAATGACACAGGAGCCGTGCCAAAGTGCTCTGTGATTAGACAAAGGAGTAATTAGGAACTGACATTCCAACAGCCCATTTCTCTGCTCCTTTGGAGGCCACTTACAGGACACGTGGCCACTGATGTTTTGCCTTGTCTACTTGTTAAAAGTGGTGTCTCAACTATCACCCACAAAGCTCTGAGCACACTCTCTGCTTCTCTGTCTGTACTTCAGAAGAAGTAATGTGTGCCTTGGTGCTCCCTGGATCCATCTTGGGCTATTAGCAGGGCTTAGGGCTTTTAGGGACACCCTGCAGATCTCTCCCTACGTGCAGTTCCCAAGTGCAGCACTGCAGGTGCGTAAGGAACTCCCAGGAACATTCAGATGTCTTTGCTGGCAGCCAGAAATAAGAATTCAGGACTCTGAAGCCACAGCCCCAAAGAGCAGTGAGATGCTCTAAGGCACCACCTTGGTTGGAGCAACTGAGAGCGAGGGAGAGCGTCCTTCTCTGAAAGGAGCCGCTGCCCTCCTTGCCTTCCTGCTGGCAGCTGAGAAGGACAAAGTCTGTCCCAAATGCAATTGGCAGGCTGGCACCAGTCTGTGCTTCTTGTGCCTTTGCTGCACAGCTCAAGCCCAAGCTCCAGCCACAGCTGACACAGGAGAGCAAAGCCCTCGAGAGCAGCAGAATCTGCAGGGGCTCTTGACATTTACCTCTCCTCCTGTGGCAGTGTCCACCGCTCTACAAACAACTCCAAAAGCCCTGGAAACAAAACAGCAGCAAAGAAAGGAGAAGCCATTTAGATCTCGCAGTGAAAGCCAGCCCAGACAGGAGATGTCTGCTGTAAATGCCTCAAACCTGCAGGATGCAGGAGGTCTCTGCCTGAAGGCAGATGATGCATTTTCCTCTCAAGTGCACAGGCACTGGGCCTTTTCCTGAAGTATTGGGCTTTATTGCCTCAGCTCAAAAGGCCAGTGGATTCTTTCATCCTGGATTTCAGTTTCTAAACAGGGCAGTTTTTATCCTGACCACAGACTCTTTCCTTCAGCAAACTCTTGGGAAGAAATGTCCCTGAGAACTGTTCTCTCACTGCTATGACAGGGGGTAGGTTTCTGTTTCTGACAATGAAATACAAGTGTCTCTGGCAATGCCTTCTGACCACACTTCCAAATTCTGGCTGGTACTGAGAGATGGAGCAGACTAACCGTGCCTGACTTCACACTTGATAGATATTCCACCAGCAAATTACCTGCCCTGTGACTGTGTAGAAGTAACTGTGGTTAGACTCACCCGCTGCCAAGATTTTCCAGTTCAGTGTATCTCCTCTGGGGATTTTCCATGCTCACTATTTTCCCTGAGGGAAACAAAATGGAAGATGCTCACTGTAAAGCAGAGATCCCATCATCGAAGAGATCCAAAAGGCAGCCCCATTGTCTGGGGCTCTGAGCCCTTTGTGGTCAGCTGGGTAACAACAACAAGCACAACAAGACAGGCAGCTCTGCAGCACAAGCAGACCAGCACAGAGACTGGTCTTCTACAGTCCTTTGAAGAGATCTCTTGACAGAAAACAAAGCACAGGGAGATGCATTCCCAGGAGAGGAGGGCATCTTCTCCAGCCTGCAGCAGTTTGCCAGAGGAATGCCTTTCCCTTTGTAAACCAAAGCAGCTCATGCAATGACCAATCCCAAGGGGGCTTTCAGCATCAGGACCCTCACCCCTGATGAGCAGGCTGAGCTCCAGGATGCCCTTGCCCGTGCCCCACGTGAAGAAGCACACTGCTTCTCTTCCCCCGACAGCACGGATCAGTCTCTGCCCTTGCACTCGCCCTCTCCGCACCGCACACGTGTCCATCTTCCCAGCCGGGCACAGCGGGCAAGGGCACAAGGACAGCAGAGCTCCTCAGGTGCCGCTGTGACATGGACAGCTGCCCCGAGGAGATGCTGACCCTCTCGGGAGCCCAGCCCAGGCCATGCAGAAGCCAGCCCAGACCAGGGGCTGCTGCTGCCTCGGGGCAGCTCCGTGCTGCAGCGGGACTCTCCCAGCTAAGGAAGGCTCCAGCCCCTGCAGTCACACCAGCCCTCAGGGGCAGGGCAGCCACCACAGCAACGCTGGCACAGCCCAAGCACCAGCACTGACCAGCAATGGGAAGAAGGCACAGCCAGCCCCGATGTTCTTTCAAAAGAGTTCTCACTGACAAAAATAAAATATTCTCATTAAAATAACCCTGTAGTTGCAGTAGTGGAAAAAAGAACAGTCATAAAAATGGCACAGGGAGCAGAAGAGCTCCTTCAGGATGGAGAAAAAAAACTCTACCCAAAAAAATCCCGGAAAAAAACCCAAAGTAAAAACAAAACCACAAGCAAGGGACAAAAGGCCAAAGCAATCAATTTTTGAGAAGTATTTTTCTCTGGTGACTGGTGAGAAGTCAGGAGTCTAAGGAGAATTTAGGAATTCTAACTGTTCTGCCCAGTTTGGCCACTAGCACACAGGACTTGCCTGGATCATTTGCTAGGTCACAGCCTTCTGCTGATGCAAGAACAATCCCTGCTTCTGCCTTTAGCAGATAGGGAAGCTCAGGCAAACCCAAGCCCCTCCAAGCTGCCCTCAGAGGCAGCAGCAACACCCAGAGCACTCTCTTGGAGCACAGCATTTCCTCTGGGGAATCCTAAATGTCCCTGTGCCACCAAACTGAGCAGGACCCTTTGGTACAGCTGTGCTGACACGTGCACACAATGCACTGTCCCTCAGATAAGAAAGACACCAGACGTACTCAGTAGCCGCAGGGAGTCATCCTCCATCTCCTGGTGCTGAGCAGCAGCTCTGTCTGTGCTGGAGATGAACAAACTGCCCGCACTCCCCTTCTTAGCTCCGGCAGCAAAGGCTCCTTTAGATGACACTGCAGCTGCTGCTGCTGCAGGTTCAATAGAAGAGCCTTGCTGCCTCCTCCGCTGAGGTGTAGCGACCTGGTTCAGGAACGACACGGCAGCCACACACAGGCTGCTCGTTCCATCAGCTCACAGACACCAGTGTGGTGGACGGCTAATGGCGTTTATTAACTGGTTACATGGAGTTATAAAACCTCTCTTTGCTACATCACTTCCGTCTGCTTACGTTACAAGTTACGTGTTGCTTACCTTATCAGAGACACTAAACAACTAAGTGTTGAGGGAGGGATTCTGTCTGCCCGTACAGCGCGATATCTTCCGACTGTCTGTCCCTAATCTCCCACATCTCCCCCCCTTCTCATGATTAAGTAAAACACCTATAAAAGTATAAATGTTATAAAAAATGCAAAAGCTGTTAAAGTTAGTATAATAGGATACAAAGTGATATGACATGTTAGTAATAAGTGCACTTCATGGTAATTTCAGGTGTTCGACAAATAGGATGTCGACTTTCTCTAAACGGCTTCTAACAAATGACACTAACTTGTTCAAAATGCAAGGCCCGAAAATCAATACCAAGAGTATCATGGTGAGAGGGTCTTTTAGGGTGGAAACAAGGGTGGCCAGCCATGGGGACTGATTGAACCATGACTCGAACCATCCTCGTTGGGCCTCTCTCTCTCTCTTTCTCTGGGCCAGTCTTTCTCTTAGTTCAGCCATGGAGTCTCGCACGACTCCGGTATGGTCTGCATAAAAACAGCATTCTTCTCTCAAGGCGGCACACAGGCCTCCTTGCTGCATGAGCAGGAGGTCCAGTCCTCGCCTGTTCTGCAGGACGACTTCTGAAAGCGAGGAGATAGATTCCTCCAGAGAGGAGATGGATTTTTCAGTTCTTAACAAGTCCTCGTCAATGGTCATTTGCAGCTGAGGAAGTCCTTGGTGTTGGGTCACGAGAGCTGAAACACCTGTGGCTGTACCGGCAGCTCCTAGGCCAAGGAGCATTGCAATGGTTATACCTGTCATTACTTTTGTGGAGCTGGATGGTTTCTTCTAAAAAGCGATACATTTCCTCTTCTTGGTGATACAGGACTTTAGGAACAATCAGAACTTGGACACAAAAGTCAGCAAGGTTATTGAATTTACCAAGGTACACACAGGGTGTTATTCCAGATTGTTGACAAACCCACATTCCTGGTATGAATGGGACGGCCCACTTATCAGTCTTTTGGCTAGGTTGGATGAACTCAGCACAAATGTTTCCCATCTGCTTTGCTAAGGTTACATTGCCAAAGCACTTGCCTCGGCCTGTGACTTGACTCAGGGTAATTTCTCTCTGAGGGGTGTCCCACTTACAGTCGTGTGGATTATCTGCGGCAGAATATTCGAAAGGAACATCAAGAGCGACACCCTCATAAAAAGGAGGTTCTGCATTATAACATAACCAGCATGATTTTGTAAAGTTTGGATCGGATTGGTTCAACGACAAAAAGGCAGCATTTAACACACTAAGAAATGGATTGTAAGGATCTGACTTAGGTTTTTGGTAGATAGCTAAAGGATTGAATGAGGAGGAGGTGCTAAGTGTGGCCTCCCTCCTGTATCTGCCTGCTGTGAGAACCTGATAGGGTCTAATTGATCGGGGTACTGAAGGTAGGAGTCTGATAATTTGCATGTTTGCCCAATTTAAATGCCTGGCTGCATTTAAAGCATGCCATTTCACTAGTTATTGCGGTACGGACGGCTGCTTGGATTGGGGCAAAATGTTCCTCTTTTACGACATGCCTGATCATGTCTGCGAGGTTGGACCCAGGTGGTAATGACCTTAAAATGTCCTTACTGGCTGAATTGCATTGTTGGCGCAAGCACTCTGCTAACACAGGACCCTTTGCCTCTGAAGGCAAAGCTGAGGAGTCAAGTGATGCTTGGAGCCGATCTACAAATTGTGTGAAACTCTCACTCTCACTTTGCTTTATTGTGGACCATGATGATGGTTTAGCAATGACCATGGAAGCACACCGGATGGCTTCCCTGGCAGCACGGGTAGTTGTCATGACCTCATGGGCCCGCAGGCCCTCGGCTTGTGCCTGGGGGGTGATCATGGTTGGGTCTGTGCCCATGAGCCGCTGCAGGCTGGAGCCGTATAGAGGATGATCTGGGCCAGTGACCAGAGCTAGTTGTTTTGCACAATTGTCCTCCCACTCTTGTTTAAAAACTATCATCCCCACCCCATCAAAAATCAATCTGCAGGTTTGCTTTATGTCAAATGGGAGCATGTCATCCCCTCCAAAAACACTATCAATGAGAGTAGAAACCATAGCTGAATTGATCCCTCTGTCAGTGATTGCTTTAACAATTGCTTGAACATCCTTAGGGTTTACTGGGGAGTATGTTCTCTGGTTTCCACCTGACCCCCCCACTCGGACTGGAAAAGCCAGTGTGGCCGATGGACCCCAATCGGCACATGCGACTTCTATTTTCCTCCAGTCTGTGAGAGGAGTTAGTTCTTTTTCTGACTTCTCCTCAACCCGAGTAGAAACATTGTTGTTACTGATTTTATATACTGTTACTTCTTCTTTGTCAGAGCCGGAGCCAGAGCTGGCAGCAGAGGACTGGCTGTCCCAGTCCCAGCTAGAGTCCGAATCAGAGCCGGAAGCCGACTGACTGGCTGCTTCCGGGCTCCCGAGCTTTTTGGTCGGGTTCCGACCCCGCCCCTTTCTCTCAGGGCTCGGCCGTCCCTTCCCTCTTGGCCCCCGCCCCTTTCCCTCAGGGCTGAGCCACTCCTTCCCTCTGGGCCCCTGCCCCTTTCTTCCCCCCTTTAAACTGTGTTCCTTAAAAGAAGGTGCTTTTTGGCAAGCGTTCTGACTAGCTTTAATTCCCTCTTTCTTCTGTTCGCGTGTGCCTGCGCTATCAAACAAGCTGTTGGCAGCAGACACACTGTGTAAAAAACTTTCTTTGTTTGGTGATTCCTGGTTGTCTGCCAAATATTCCGATTCAGTTACAATCTTGTTTTTTCCCAGCGATTCAATGCAACCTCCTGCCGTATAGTGTGGAGGTCCCCCCTCAGCCCCTTCAATGAGCGACCCCCCGGCAGAATTTTTGGCAATATTCCTAGCTTCCTCAGTTAATCGATCATAAAACAATTTTGCCTGATTTTTTTCTTTAGCAGCTAACTCTGCACTTGAAGGCTTTCAAGGAAGATTTTGTTCCTGCAAGCCTCCGCAGTCATCAGGACAAACTTTATCAGCAGTCTGAACAGAGTCATTGTCTTTCAGACAGCATTTTCCTACACTCTGATAATCCCCTTTAAAATTTTCCTCTGAAAAAGTTTCTTCTAAAACAGTTTGTGTTGCAGCTCCTACACCGAGCTGCGGCGTAAACTTTAGACAATTCTGTACAGCTTTCCAGGTCTCCTGTTCCTGCAAAGACTTCTGCAAAGATTGCACAACCCTCCCCCACAACTTAAGATACTTCGCCGACCCTGAGAACATAGTTTCCTTGGCTAGAGCTTTTGTACACTGATCCCAAATATCTGGGTGGAGGATTTCCACCGGACGATCGATGATACTAAGTTGCAAAAGCCTCGTCACAGCGAGGGTAAAATCTTTTGCTTTACAATCAATTCCCCATTGTTTATGAATCTGAGATACGACCTTCATGAGGGCTTCCATCCTCCTCATGGGTCCTGGGGCGTCCCCCTCGCCGAGCTGGCCCGCCGCTCGGCCGTTGTTCACCCGTCCAGGCGACTCCCGATCTCCTGGGCGACTCCCGGGGCTTCGGCACCACTTGCTGCCTCCGCTGCTGAGGCATAGCGACCTGGTTCAGGAACAACATGGCAGCCACACACAGGCTGCTCGGTCCATCAGCTCACAGACACCAGTGTGGTGGACGGCTAATGGCATTTATTAACTGGTTACATGGAGTTATAGAACCTCTGTTTGCTACATCACTTCCGTCTGCTTACAAGTTACGTGTTGCTTACCTTATCAGGGACACTAAACAACTAAGTGTTGAGGGAGGGATTCTGTCTGCCCATACAGCGCTATATCTTCCGACCGCCTGTCCCTAATCTCCCACATTCCCACATAATCCTACCTAAGTGTAGATCTTAGAGAACAAATGGGTTTGTGTCAGAAAAGTGGCTGGCAGAGATTAGCCCGAGATCCCATTTCAAATGCAAGCCCTTAGGAAGATGCTGTCAGCTGCATGCAGGGCTCTGCCATGGGTTTTTTCTGATTTCCACTTCTCAGACTGGATGGGTCAAAACCAAAGGCTGGTTTTACTTGACTTCATGGCCAGATTCATTTCCTTTTTCTCCAAAATCCATTTGCATGGATTTTCTGAAGGGTCACTGCCAAAAGGAACATGCCACTTTCTCCCAAGGACTCTTTCCCCCTCCAAGGGCTGCAGACACACTTGCAGCTCCTTGTTCAAATGTTCTACCTCCTTGCATGGAGTCCTCTTTTCCTCCACCATCTTCACAATGTGCTCAACCGGCAGCGCTTCTGCTTGGGACACTTGCTGTGCCTCACAGGAATTTTGAGGCTCCTTGTTGCCAGTCACTTGCTGGAAATCTTTGCAGGCTGCCAGGTGAGATGCCAACACTTCCACCTCAAGTCAAAGAGAACAAAGCAGTCAGAGAGTACCAGCTTGTCCTTGTCAGACAAGAGTCATTGACTGAGGAAAGGGAGAGCTCCACATTCACAATGGATACAGACAGCAGTGGCCATTGCTCTTTCACTCACTCGTTTTTGTAGAGCCTCTTGCTCCTCAAGGAGGAGATTAATTATCTCTTCTGTTTCTCTTTGAATTTCCGTTTCTACCTCCAGCCTCTTGCCCACTGCCTTGATCCTAGCTTGAGTTTTCTGCAGCTTTTCCTGCAGC
>JANEHK010001357.1:0-13290 GCA_025960845.1 Tachycineta bicolor | reverse complement strand
ATCCCTACAATACGACAGGAACCATCAGTGAAAAGGGCATAATGCGTCTCCTCTGCTGGCAATTGGTTGTATGGTGGAGCCTCCTCGGCCCGTGTCACTTGCTCTTGTTCTTCATCTGTGAGGCCAAAATTTTCACCCTCAGGCCAATTGGTAATTATTTCCAGAATCCTAGGGCGATTCAGTTTACCCATACGGGCGCGCTGCATAATGAGAGCAATCCACTTGCTCCATGTGGCATCAGTGGCATGATGGGTGGAGGGGACCTTCCCTTTGAACATCCACCCCTGCACTGGAGGGGACCTTCCCTTTGAACATCCACCCTAGCACAGGCAGTCGGGGTGCCAGGAGGAGTTGCACCTCTGTACTAATCACCTCCGAGGCGGCTTGAACTCCTTCATAGGCTGCTAAGATTTCCTTCTCAGTTGGGGTGTAATTGGCTTCAGACCCTCTGTAGCTTTGACTCCAAAATCCTAGTGGCCGACCTCGAGTCTCCCCAGGCACCTTCTGCCAAAGGCTCCAGGACAGGCCATGGCTCCCGGCTGCTGAGTAGAACACGTTTTTCACATCTGGTCCTGTCTTCACTGGGCTAAGGGCTACTGCATGAGCGATCTCCTGCTTGATCTGGGCAAAGGCTTGTTGCTGCTCAGGGCCCCAGTGGAAATCGTTCTTTTTGCGGGTTACCAGGTAAAGAGGGCTCACAATCTGACTATATTCGGGAATATGCATCCTCCAGAAACCTATTGCACCTAGGAAAGCTTGTGTCTCCTTCTTATTGGTTGGTGGAGACATCGCTGTGATCTTGTTGATGACCTCAGTGGGAATCTGCCGCCGTCCATCTTGCCACTTTACTCTCAGAAACTGGATTTCTCAGGCAGGTCCCTTGACCTTGCTCTGCTTGATGGCAAAACCAGCTTTCAGGAGAATTTGGATGATCTTCTCTCCTTTCTCAAACACTTCCATTGCTGTGTTTCCTCACACAATGATGTCATCGATGTACTGTAGGTGCTCCGGAGCCTCACCCTTTTCCAGTGCAGCTTGGATCAGTCCATGGAAGATGGTGGGGCTGTGCTTCCACCCCTGGGGCAGTCGGTTCCAGGTGTACTGCACTCCCCTCAATGTGAAGGCAAACTGAGGCCTGCATTCTGCTGCCAAAGGAATGGAGAAAAATGCATTGGCAATGTCAACTGTGGCATACCATTTTGCTGCCTTGGACTCTAGCTCCTACTGGAGCTCTAACATGTCTGGCACGGCAGCACTCAGTGGTGGTGTCACCTCATTCAATGCACGGTAGTCCACAGTCAATCTCCATTCTCCTTCAGATTTACGCACAGGCCAGATGGGGCTGTTGAAAGGTGAGTGGGTTTTGCTGACCACCCCTTGGCTCTCTAGCTCTTGAATCATCTTATGAATGGGAATCACAGCATCTCGAGTCGTTCTGTACTGTCGGTGGTGCACTATAGAAGTGGCAATTGGTATCCGTTTTTCTTGTACTTTCAGGAGTCCCACTGCAGATGGATTCTCAGACAGTCCAGGCAAGGTGTTCAATTGCCAGATGCCCTCTGTCACTACAGCCACTATCCTGAATGCCCACCTGAGTTCTTTCAGGTCTTTGATATACTCACTTCGGAGGTAATCTATGCCCAAAATACATGGGGCCTCTGGGCCAGTCACAATAGGGTGTTTCTCCTACTCCTTTCCAGTTAGGCTTACATCTGCTTCCACTAAAGTAAAATCTTGTGATCCCCCCGTCACGCCAGCAATAGAGACAGATTCTGCCCCTACATGTCTTGATGGCATTAATGTGCACTGCGCACCAGTATCAACCAAGGCTTCATATCTTTGTGGTTCTGATGTGCCAGGCCAACAGTCCAAATCCAATCCACACAGTCCAAAATACACGGTTTTCCCTAGCCTCCACCTGGCTAGAGGCAGGGCCCCTCTAAGCCTGGTTATCCTTCTTTCCTTGAGCATATGTCATAGAGATTCCTTCAAGGGGGTCGGACATGTCATCATCATCATACCTGGCAGTTCGGCTACGGGCAACTGGAGCTGCTTCCCTTTTGGTGGAACTCCCTCTTTGAGTCTTGACTTCCTTCAATTCACGCACCCGTTGTGCCAGGGCAGCTGTAGATTTTACATCCCATCTGTTCATATTTTCTCCACAATCCCGCAGGAAGAACCACAGCTCAGCGCGTGGAGTGTACCCTCTCTGCCTACTCAGGGAGCGTCTACGTTGGGTACCAGAACCTCTGATCTGTACTGCTGAGATTTGGAGAAGGTCCTCTCTAATCTCCTCCCTGAGTCTCTTATGGTTCTCATCTATCTTATCCTCTAGTTTCTGCAGACGCGTTTCCACAGCTGCGATTCTGGCGTGTGTTGGGCCATGCACAGCATCTGCATATGCTCGGAGCTTCTTCGCCATATCAAGCACCGTCTCCTCCATGTCCTCCCTCTTCATTACTGCTAAAGCAGAAGCATATTCTAATGGCCCGAGTCGTATAAGTTTTCGCCACATCACAGATGTACATGATACCAAGTCTGGGTTCCTAGTGTTTATGTCATCTGAGAAAACCATCTCTGCCACTGCCATTTCTCTCAAGCGTTGAATCCCTTGTTCTATGGTCTTCCATGGGGTTTGCTGCATATAGAGATCATCTGCACACAAGTATCTTTCTGCCACACTTCCTAGGACCCGTATCCAGAGACTGCAAGGACTAGCCTCTCTCATCATCTCCTGGTCGATGACTGGATCATGTCACAGGGATCCCAGATGCCTTGCTTCAGTGCCGTCCAGAATTGTAGCCTCACCTGCAGCATCCCAGAGACGGACTAACCAACTAATTATAGATTCATCAGGTTGTCGCCGGTAATCCTTTCTTAGGCCCCGAAGATCCTTCAGGGAAAAGGAATCAATATTGCCTTCTGATCCTGTACTAGAAGCTTTGGCCTCTGATTTTGGTGAAGGTCCTTCTCTTGGGTCATCATCGTCCACTGGTCGATCGGTTTTGTGCATGTGCTTCTTTGCTGGAGCAACTGCCAGGGGCTTAGGCTTACTGCCTGGTTTAGCTGCTGACTCAGGCTCAGGTTCTAGTTTGGCTGCTGGCTTCATAACTGGTGTGTTGGCTGCAGTCTGAGCGACTGGGGTAGCTGCTGATTTGTATCCCTCACCCCCTGCCTCTGTCTGCTGCCCTACAGTCTCTAGCAATGTGCGATAAGCATATGCCAGGGCCCAGCTTACTGCAGTGATCTTCTCCCCCTTAGAGCCATCATGGTACCTGTCTTTCAGATATTTCCCCAGCTCCACTGGATTCTGAATTTGTTCCCGCAGAAAATCCCAGACTACAGGGTCAGACAATTCCTTGAGGAGTTGGCCCATATCCTCCCATTCTCCACACCACTCAGAATTTCCTTTGCCTGGGTCAGGAGTTTCATCAGCCCCGCTAGAAATCTCAGCCCATATTTTAGAGAAGCTGTACACTGTATAGAGGAGGCTTACCAGATGACATACCAGAAAGATGGTCTCTTTAACACTCAGGGGAAACTCAGCATTCTCCAACAATGATTTAACTGATTCAGAGGAGAAGAAGGAAACAAAAGACTGCAATGCTTCATCCTCTGCTCCTCCTCCCACAAACAGGGTGAATAACCATAACCATGACCCATACATACTAGGAAAAGATCTCAGCACCTTTATAAACTTCCTACAAATTATTATCATTAAACCAAGGCCGATAGCTACTCTAATCCGTGTCCCTCTACTGTAAAAACTACGTATTAATGACAATATTGGGGCTATCTCTGGATATGCAAATAAACCTAAGGACCACAAAGGTATTAATACCTCAAAGAAGCCTAAGGATCCAAAACACATCAGAGCCCCCACCCCAAGAGACATGACTTCAAGCAGCATAGTTCAGCACAGGGTTTTTCCACTCTCTCTCGTGCCCCACGTTGGGCGCCAAGAAGTTGTGGTGGTTTCAGGCAGATTTTGGGAGAAATGCTCCTGAGGGGCCCCCCTTCCCTCCCCTCAACCGGTTCGGGAAAAGACTTCCTCAGAGAGAAGTGGAAAAAACCTGTTTATTACACAGGCAAAGCACTCCCAGCACAATACCCGATGACAAGAGCTTTGTGCCGCTTACGGAGGGATAACAAACTTAAAGAAAAGTCTCTCCTCTTGAAGATTGTCACGGTGCTCCACCGCTCCGTCTCCGCTGGCGTTGGGAGAAAAGGAGATGTGCAGGGCTGGTCTTGGTGGGGTGGGTCCCCTGTGGAGGCCCCCGGTGCTTCCCCAGGTCCTTAGTCCGGAGAGGTTGGAACGGTTCCAAGGAGAGAGCAAAAAAAAGAAAAAAAAAAAAAAAAAAAAAAAAAGGAAAAAAAAGAAAAAAGGAAAAAGAAAAAAAAAAAAACAAAAAGAAAGCGCTTCAGCTATTCTACAGCGTCTAACTACGCTAGCACTACACTAACTAACTGCCGGGGAAAAAAAACAACAGAGCTTCTTCAGCCGTGCCGGGTTCCAACTCCCCCGCTTCAAGGTCACTCCGATGAGCAGAGTTTTCCTGGGGAAAAACAAACCGCGCTTGCCCTCCCCCCTGCACCCAACAGACGATTGGGGATACACAGTCAAACCCAGGACAGGCCGGCCGGCCCCACAGCCGCCAGTGCAGTCGCGATGGATCATGTCGGATCCGTGAGCGTCGTCAGCGTCCTGCTGGCTGCACTTGCCCTGCTGCTGGCCACGGTGGCTGTCCGCTGGGTCATTGGCCACCGGGCACGGCAGGGCCGGCAGGCCGGGACTCGGAGGCCGCGCAAGCAGCTCGGGGGCCGGGCCAGGCGCCCACGCAGGAGCCCAGGAGCCCCTGTGGCTGCCAGGGCCTCCGGGCCTGGCACAAGCCCTCGGAAGCATCCCAATGCTCCCGCCACTTGCCCCAAGGGGCCCTGCAGCAGTGGCCCTTGCGTCAGCATGGCCAAGGAGCTGCAGGGGCTGATGCTGCTGCTCCAGGCTCACCGTGGGACATGGGCTCCGCCTCATCCTGCCATGTGGCGGGCAATGTGGGCGCACCTGCAGCAGATGGGCAAGCCAGGCCACCTGCCCTGCTGTGCCTCGTCCCGCTGCTCCAGGTGCTTCCGTGCCTCTGGCAGGCTCCTCCCACCCAGAGGGGCCATTCCTGGCACAGCCTCCAGCCCTGCTGAGAGCCCCCAGCCCTTCAAGATCCTGCGCCTGCCAAGACCCGTCCCTGGCGCCCACTTCCTGCCTCCCTCCCACACACTCCCTCCTGGAGGCCTCCAGTCCTCCTGGCCTCTCAGGAAAGTCTCCGTGCCTGCGCACCCTGAGCAAGCGCTGGACACCTCCTCCTGCCCCCTTCCACATCAACAGCATCCCGCGCACATCGAGAGCCCCGGCGTGTCTCAGGGCACTGACACAGCCAAGGAAAGCTGGGAAGCACAAACAACAGCCCCATTGGAGAAGGAGAGGCATTGCCAGGAGCAGGTGGCAGAGCCACAAACATCCTGCAGCCACCAGTGTCCAGCACAGGGCTCCCAGGATGCTGTGCCTGACTCAGGCAGCAGCAGACCCAGCTCGGTGGCACAGACAATGCCCATGAGACCATGTCGCCTCCGTGGTCTCCAGGAGGCTGCCCCGAGACGGCCCCAGCAGGCCAGGCAGGTGGTCACAGGCCTCGGCGGGCCCTTCCACCCTAGGTGTTCAATGAATTAGGATTCCCCCAAAGAGCTGTCACAGTGTTCCTGCTGGGAAAGGGCTCCTTTCTTCCCAGGAACTGGCTCTGTGCTGGCCTTGCCTACGGGCTGGGGATGCTGGGCCATTCCCAACGACTCGGTTTCAACTCCTGTTTGTCCCCGTGGGCTGAGCAAGTATCACGTGCAACCCTCACTGGTGTTTTTGTCGTTTCCACTGACATCCTTCTGAGAGAGATGCCTGCGGAGCTGACCCATAGACCAGTGCTTGGAGGCTTGGTAGGGATGCAGTTACGGCCCCCTCTGCTTCTCCAAAGGCTCTGCTGCCCATGCTTGTGGGAGCAAGCGTTAGAGTGTGTTCATTTGGTTGATACTGTCTTTCCTTTTGATCTTGGCGTTTGTGATGTTTTCTTCCCTGTTCCCCTTGGAAAGTGGAGCAGGTTGTTTGTCCCTGCTTCGCTGCGCCTATCCCCCAGGCAGGAATGGAAGCCAACTTTGTTCCACTTCCACCTTCTCCCTGATCGGGGAGTGGCTTGGACCTGCCTCTAGGCCCTTCCCCCCCTGGGAAAAAGCCCTGCCACTGCCGGGAGCTCTGTCTCTCTGGCACCGGCGGGGACGGAGAAGGAGCTAAGGAAGAGCTGCGGCCGGCAGGACAGGAGCCCAGAATAAAGCCATGATATTCCCCAGGACAGAGGGCAAGCTCGGTGCCTTTTGCCATCGACGGTCATCTGGGTCTCTCGAAAGAACCACCCCAAGCAGGGATGGGGCAATCAGGTAGAACTGTGATTTTGCAGCTGGCAAGGGCAGCCCCGCTGCAAGAGCAGCCTCTCCAGCGCTTCACAGCAGCCCCGTGCCTGGCAGCAGTTGATGGGGAGGAAATGACTTGGGTGGCCACAGGGCCCTGCCTGTGTGGCCGTGCCCGTGCGGCCGTGCCTGCGCCATGCTGCAGGCAGGGGCTGCCTGGTCCTGGCTGTGGATTGCCCAAGAGGTAGCCCATGGCTCCTCCCTGCATTCCTGTCTCTGTCCGATTTCCCCTTTGCCTAGGGAGGCTGAAGGGCAGGCAAGTGCAGGCTCAGGAGCTGATGCTGCCCACTGCAGAGTGTCCTGAGGCTCACCTGGAGGCAGCGAGTGGCAGCTCTGCGGCTGGTGCAGGGGCGCTGGGGCTGTGACCCCCCACTGCCACCAAAGGCTACGGCGGCTGCCTTGCCGGCACGGTGAGCTGTGGAGCACACTTTGGGGAGAAGAGGGGACACAAGGCAGGCCTCCACTGAAGGGCTAGCCTGTGTGGGAAGAGCGGGCTGAGTGAAGGGACGCAGGACGCTGCAAGTGGGGCAGTTGAAAGCAACAGCCGAGGACAGTCTAAAGGCCAAAGAGAGCAGAAGAACTTGTTGCACATGAGGAGTGGGAGCTGAAGGTGTGTGCTGGCCTTTTGCCGGTGCCTCAGAGGGACCGGCAACCTGAGCACGTGAAGCAATGGGGAACAAAGACATGCAGATCTCCTTATGCGGCCAGAGAACATGTGCCTGTTGCTGTGTGGGCAGCTGTGTGAGCTGCTGCCATTGGAGCCAGGGGATCTGAGGGCACGCCGTCCTTGCTCCCTCGAGGGGAAGCACAGCACAGCTGCCGGAGCTGCTTGCCAGGGTGCGTGCGCTTTCATCGCTGCCTTGCAGCAATGGGTTGGGAGTTGCCAGTGCCCAGAGCCAAGCTGTCCCTCACCCGGTGTGTGACTCGCAGCAGGCTGGAAGCAGCACTAGCACGGCTGGCTGCTGCCCCTGCCTGGCGACAGCAGAGGCTGGCACGGGCAGCCTCTTGCCAGACTGCAGGTGGCCCACGCAGGACTGGGCTTTCCCTCGGCAGAGATGCCCAAGGGATGGAGCCGGGCCCATGTGAGCCATGGCCATCACTCTGGTGATCCAGCGGCAGCACTCATCTTGCCCAGTTCCAGCAGCTGGGACTGAGCAGCCGGACACGTAGCCTGAGCCTGTGGAATGAAGCTGCTCAGGCAGGGCCCAACCTGGAGCAGGGATTCCACTCCTGGTGTGGCCAGCACATCCGGCCATGCAAGTGTTGCAGCAAGTGCAGAGCAGGCCAGCGGGTTGCTAAGGTGAGCAGCTCTCCTGTGGAGACAGCTTGAGAGAGAATTGGAGCTGCTCAGGCTGGAGAAGAGAATGTTGTGCGGAGGCCTCCCAGTGCCTTGCAGTGTCTGCCAGAAGCTCCAAGGGAGCTGCAGAGGCATTCTGTGACAGCAATTGTAGTGGTAGGCTAAGGCGTTGGAGCTGTCAGGCAGGTGGGGAGAGCTGCCTGGGCCTGGGGAACTGCAGCCACCTTTGTGTGTGCAGGATCTTCTCCGGCACAGGGCAGAGGCTGTTCCCAGCCGGCAGTGCCACAGTCTTTGGGGAGCCATGTGCTGGGCATTGGTGGCACCTGACCTCTTCCTGATGTGGCCCATGCTTCTGGGAGCGCTTGGCTGCAACAGCCTGGGCTCCCATTTTCCGTGGCAGGCCTTTCCTGGCCATCAGCGCCCTGGTGCCTGAGTGGGTCTTGCTGGCCCTGAAACAGGCGGTGCTGTGAGGTCACAATTGGCGTGACAGAGGCCTGAGGCTGGGCTGTGATGTCACGTCGTGTGCCGGCCCCAGCATTGTGAGGTCACCGGGCCATCCCTATATAAGGCGGGCCGGCCCCACAGCCGCCAGTGCAGTCGCGATGGATCGTGTCAGATCTGTGAGCGTCGTCAGCGTCCTGCTGGCTGCACTTGCCCTGCTGCTGGCCACGGTGGCTGTCCGCTGGGTCATTGGCCACCGGGCACGGCAGGGCCGGCAGGCCGGGACTCGGAGGCCGTGCAAGCAGCTCGGGGGCCGGGCCAGGGGCCCACGCAGGAGCCCAGGAGCCCCTGTGGCTGCCAGGGCCTCCGGGCCTGGCGCAAGCCCTACGGAAGCGTCCCAATGCTCCCGCCACTTGCCCCAAGGGACCCTGCAGCGGCGGCACCTGCGTCAGCATGGCCAAGGAGCTGCAGGGGCTGATGCTGCTGCTCCGGGCTCACCGTCGGACATGGGCTCCGCCTCATCCTGCCATGTGGCGGGCAATGTGGTCGCACCTGAGGCAACTGGGCAAGCCAGGCCACCTGCCCTGCTGTGCCTCGTCCCACTGCTCCAGGCGCTTCCGTGCCTCCGGCAGGCTCCTCCCAGCCAGAGGGGCCATTCCTGGCACAGCCTCCAGCCCTTCCAGGCACCTGTGGGGCTGCACAGACAGCCCTGCCTTGGGCTCTGCCAGGCTCTGGGCCAGCAGAGAGGCCGGGCAGGGCTGGCCATGGCCGGGAACAGGCCCTGAGCCCCGCAGGAGGATGGAGCTGGGCCACAGCCAAACTGCCCCGCAAACCTGGGCTGAGCAGCCAGGGCTGGCAATGGCTGGGGACAGAGGCTGGCGCTGACAAATGTCCTGGGCCGTGTTCCTGCTCTGTCCATGCCACCAAGGGCACAGAGCAGCCTCCTCTCTGGGCCACTTGCCTGTTTTCAATGCCTTCCACAGGCGCTGGCCCTGCCCCACAAGGCCTGGGCTGAGTCCTGCCCCTGTACGCTCACACAGGCTGAGATGGACACTGATGGTTTCTGTGGCAGGCTCTCTCAGCCCAGCCCAGCTCCCTCCAAGCTCTGCCAGCTGCCCTGAGCTCTCGGCAGCACCAAGGGCCTCTCCCCAGCACAGCCCAGCCGGCTCTGGCCCCACAGCTCTGCTCAGGGCAGGCTGCTCTGGGCAGGGGCCCCACGGCCTCAGCCCCTGGGAAGGGCACAGCAGCAGCTGCAACTCAGACAGGACTCAGCCCCAGCCATGGGCAAGGTGCTGGGCCAAGGGAAAAGGAGGCTCCCTGTGTGCCCTGCTCCCCTCTCCCTGAGGTGCTGAGAGCTCTGCAGCCCCTGCTGCCATCCCATCTGCCCAGGCCAGCACAACAGCCCCGGCCTTGGGGCCCTCCAGAGCTGCTCCTGCTCCAGGCCCAGGGCCCATCCCAAAGCTGGGGCAGCCAGAAAGCTGTGCCCATTTCTGTTCATTCCTGCTCTGATGAGGATGGATCCTCTGCCCCTTGGAGGTTGCTGATGAATTTTACTACTCCAGAGACCTCTTCCTTCTTGAACTCTTCAGTTACAGAGTTCATTGAGAAAAGCTCATAATATTTGTTCAAAAAAAACCCAAATAAGAAAAGTGCCTGGGAATGATGTAAGTTTTCAATTCTTCTTTGCCCAATTAGACAGATTTAAGTTTATTCGAGGGAATGTTCTATATTGAAAACAATTCAGAAAGAACTGTTTTGTCCTGTTTTCTTCTCCTTTTTATCAATTGATATCAGCAATGTTCAACTGATATTGACATACAGCACCTTCTTCTGCAGTCTGAATAGATGCAAAAATCAAGACCCTTCAAGGCTGACAATCAATCAGACTTTGTCCCCAACCCCTCCCCACCAATTCTCTCATCCAACCCTTGGCACTCCTATGGATCAGGAATGGTGTTGCCATCAGGAGCGGGGCAGTGATTCTTTCCCTGTGCTCAGCTCTGGTTGGGCAGCACCTCAAGAATTGTGTCTAGGTCTGAATCCCCCAGTTTAGGAAGGACATGGATGGTTGGGATCATGTCCAGAGAAGGGCAACAAAGCTAGTGAGTGGTCTCTAACAGAAGTCCTGTGAGGAGCACCTGAGGGAGCTGGGGTTGTTTATCCTGGAGAAGAGGAGGCACGAGGGAGGCTTCATCACTCTCTACAACTCCCTGAGAGGAGGGTGCAGCTAGATGGGAGTGAGGATCTTCTCCCAGGGAACAGTGACAGGACAAGCGGACGCAGCCTTAAGCTGCAACAGGAGATGTTTAAGCTGGACGTTAGGAAATATTCTTCCCAAAATGATGACTGGGCATTGGAATGGGTTGCCTAGGGAGGTGGGTGGGTCATTGTCCCAGGAAGTGTTTAAGGAAAGACTGGATGTGGCAGTCAGTGCCATGGTCTGGGTGACAAGGTGCTGTTGGGTCACAGGTTGGACTTGATGCTCTCCAAGGTCTTTTCCAGCCTGGTTGATTCTCTGATGATGGTGACAGTGCAGGGCCCTGGGTAAGCAAGGGGCCATTGTGACACTGCAGGGCCTGGTGGCACTAAGAGGACCAGAGTGACACTGTGCATGATATGACACCATAGAGCCAAGGGGCCATTGTGACACTGTGGGGCTAAATGCAAGCAAGGAGCCCATGGTGACAGTCTGGGGCCTGGTGGAACCACAGAGGCCACTGTGACACTGTGGAACCAAGGAGATCATTGCTGCGCTGCCAGACCTTATGGAACAAAGGATCCATTGTGACACTCCAGGGTCTTGGGGGCCCAAGGCACCATTGTGACACTGTGGGGCCCAAGGATCCAAGGGACTTTGTGACACCAAGGGGTCCCACGGAACCAAAGGCACACTATGACACTGGGAGGCCTCATGGAATCATGGAGACCATTGTGATGGTCTAGGGACACAAGGAACCGTGGTGACACTAGGTTGGCTGGGAGTGTTGATCTGCTGGAGGGTAGGAGAGCTGTGCACAGGGCCCTGGACAGGCTGCATCCAGAGACCAAATCCAACAACAGGAAGTTTAACAAGTCCAAGTGCCAGGTCCTGCACTTTGGCCACGACAACCCCGAAGCGGTGCAGGCTGATGAAAGAGCGGCCTCACATCAGCCAGGCAGAAAGAGACCTGTGAGGACTGACAGAGAGCAGGCTGGACATGAGCCAGCAGTGTGCCCAGGTGGCCAAGAAGGCCAATGGCTCCTGGCCTGGATCAGGAGTGGTGCGGCCAGAAGGAGCAGGGCAGTGATAATTCCCTTGTGCTCAGCACTGGATGGGCAGCACCTCGAGTGCTATGTCCAGGTCTGGGCCCATCAATTTAGGAAGGACCTGGAAGTGCTGGAGTGTGTCCAGAGAAGGACAACAAGGCTGGTGAGGAGTCTGGAACACAAGTCCTGGGAGGAGCGGCTGAGGGAGCTGGGGTTGTTTATCCAGGAGAAGAGGAGGCTCAGAGGAGACAAGGCAATGTCAGGGCACAGGCTGGACTTGATGATGTCCAAGGTCTTTTCCAACCTTGCTGATTCTGTGATTCTCTGAAAACACCCTTGCAGCAGTTGTGGGATGAGTTCTGGGCCTCCTCTCCAGAAGGTCCAGCAGCCCAGGTCTCTCAGCTTCTCCTCACAGCCCCAAAGCCCATCCTGTCAGTCCTGCACAGCCTCTGCAGCTCCTCCTCCTTGCCCAGAACAGGGAGCCCCACAGCCAGACACAGCAGCCCAGATGTGCCCCCCTGGCCTGTGGTGCCTCTGGCAAGGGAGCACCATGAGTCACTGCAGGAGCCTGCAGACAATTCCTGAAGCACTTGGAGGATGATCCCTCTCCCCAAGGGATGTTCCCATGGTGCCCGCTCAGGCATGAAAATGGTGAGTGGGGCCAGAGAGGAAAGGGCAACCAGATATCAGCTGGAAAGGGAACAGGGGTGGGCAATCAGAAGGAATTTGTAGCAGGAAGAGCAAAGAAAGCCCCAGTGAAGCAAAGGAAATGCTGAGGGCAGTTTGGGGGTGGCTGCCAGGCAGCCCTGGCTCTGAGCAACAACATCTGCAGTGGCACAGGAAACTCACAGCTCATAGAAACAAACTCTCTGGCTGACTTCAGAAGCCACCACAAACCTGAGTGGTTTCCCTGCTGTCCCCCAGCCCTTCCTGGCCCCAGGGGCTGATGGCATTTGCGCTCCCTCAGGTTCATCTCCCCACACCAACACCATGGGGGTGCTGATGCCTGCTCTGGGCAGTGCAAACAGGGGCTCCTGAGCCAGTGCTGCCGTGTCTGTGCCTGCAAGGATGCAGCACCTGTGTGAGCTGGGGGAGAGGCCAGGGCTGCAGAGGGGGAATGTTGTTGGCAGGTGCATGAGGACGTTCTGGGACACTGCCCTGGGGTGTCCAGTGCAGTGGGGATGGATCAGCCCCTGCTCTGCTGCTCTTTCCCATCTCCCCCAGGGACCTTGCAGAGCCCCAGCCATGCTGTTTGCCCCCAGCCTGCCCACAGCCACCCTGGGGCTGCTCACGGGGCTTCTCTCTGCTGAGCATTGGCCTGGGCGTGTTCTGGAGAGAGCCTGGGCAAGGAGCCTGGAGCCCCCAGGCCCTGCCTTGAGGCGTCAGCGCTGCCCCAGCAGTGCCCATGGCCTGTCCCTGCTGCAGCCCCGGCACTGCCACCCCCAGCACTGTGCCCAGCCCCGAGAGCACTCAGGCCCTACAGCAACACCAGGGCCAGGAGGGCAGCGGGGCAGGGCCACGGGAGCAGCACTGGCAACACCAAGTGCTGCTGCTCCTGGGCACAGCTGCCAGCACTGATCTGCCCCAGCTCTGCACACAGACATTGCTGCTGCAGCTCCAGAGAAGGGAACAAAAGGGGGATCTCTGCAGAAAACTTGGCTGGGAAATCCTTTATTTCCTTTCAAGCCACCAGGGGTGCAGCCCCTCATTGACACAGTCTTTGGCCACAGGGGAGGTCGAGAGAACCAAAATGAGAAATCACACAGTGACATGTCTTTTTGGAGAAGATTAATTAAGAAAAAGAAAGA
>JANEHK010001356.1:1984-13306 GCA_025960845.1 Tachycineta bicolor | reverse complement strand
CCCCTGTAGTAGCCTCATTAGCCCCAGCTGCTGGGAAACCCTCCCCCTGCCCCGACAAAGGAGAGTCTGATGGTGCAGCAGCAGAACCCACAGACGTCACAACCGTCCAGGTTCCAGCTGAACCACAGGGGCAGCCACAGCCAGCAGCAGTGGCCCCTGTGGAAACAAAGAAGTATAAGGTGAAATCAGAGCACCCAGGCAACAAGGATAAGAAAGGAGGGCCCTCACAACCCGCGGAGGAATCAGAGGTTGAGATCATCACTGAGTCCTTGACATATGAAAGTCTCCGTAATCTGCAAAAAGATCTTGCATGACGGGGACGTGAGGCTTATACAGCCTGGTTAGTTCGGGTCTGGGACCTTATAGGTAGAGGCGTGCAACTAGATGGTAGTGAGGCAAGGAATTTGGGACCCTTGACCCAGGACTCAGGTGTGAATCAGGTATTCGTAAGGGAGCCAGGGCCCCTTTCCCTTTGGGAGCGGCTTTTAATGAGTGTAAGGGAGAGGTTTGTCCACAGAGACAGAATGCAGGAGCACCATCATAGAGTGCGCTGGAAGACCCTTGAGGAAGGGATCCAACAGCTGAGAGAAGAGGCAGTATTGGAGGTACTCTTTGGGAGGGGTGGACAGCATGATAATGATCCCGACAAAGTCAGGTGCACAGGGCAAATGCTGTGGAATCTGGCAACTCTAGGACCATCTCAATACGCCACATTCATTGCAACAATTCATCCTGATAACAACCAAGAGACAGTGGGTTCTGTAGCCAACAAACTTAGAAATTATGAGAGTATGATCAGTGGCCCAATGCAGGCTCAGGTCTCTGCTGTGGCTAAGGAACTCAGGGAGAAGATGGAGGAGGTGACAGAGGAGATAAGGGAGGTGAGGGAGGAGATGAGGAGAAACAGTTCCTATGTAGCACCGGTGCGAGTTACAGGCCCCAGAGTCAGAGCTCAACGGCCCCCAGCTAGAGAGAGAGGGTACACCCCACGAGCTGACCTGTGGTTCTTTCTGAGTGACCATGGGGAAGACATGGGAAGGTGGCATGGGAAACCCACTTCTGCCCTGGCAGCACGGGTGCGTGAGCTCAAGGAGAGAAACACTAACCGAGGGGGTTCCACTAAGATGAAGGTAGCCTCAACATCGCATGACCAAGCTGCCAGGTATTATAGAAGTGAGGATATGTCATATCCCTGTGAAGGAACCTCTACCATGTATGCCCAGGAAGGGAATAATGACCAGTGCTAGAGGGGCCCTGCCTCTAGCCAGGGAGAGGCACGGGAAAACTGGGTCTATTGGATGGTGTGGATCCGATGGCCTGGCACATCAGAGCCACAGAAATATGAAGCTTTAGTTGATACTGGTTCGCAGTGTACACTGATACCATCGGAATATGTGGGGACAGAACCTATTTCCATTGCCGGGGTGACGGGGGGATCACAGAAATTAACTCTGTTGGAAGCTGAGGTGAGCCTGACCGGGAAAGAGTGGCAGAAACATCCAATTGTAACTGGCTCAGGGGCCCCGTGTATTTTGGGCATAGACTTCCTCCGGAATGGCTATTACAAAGACTCTAAAGGACTCAGGTGGGCTTTTGGAGTAGCAGCTGTGGAGGCAGAGGGCATTAAGAAATTGAATACCTTGCCTGGACTGTCGGAGAACCCATCTGCAGTAGGACTCTTAAAGGTAGAAGAACAACAAGTTCCAGTTGCCACCTCGACGGTGCACCGCCGACAGTATCGGACAAATCGAGATGCCGTGATCCCCATCCAGAAGATGATCCGTGAGCTGGAGAGACAAGGGGTGGTCAGCAAAACCCACTCACCCTTCAACAGCCCCATCTGGCCTGTGCGCAAGTCTGATGGAGAATGAAGGTTGACTGTGGACTACCGTGCCTTGAACGAAGTGACTCCACCATTGAGCGCTGCTGTGCCGGACATGCTGGAACTCCAGTACGAGCTGGAGTCCAAGGCAGCAAAATGGTACGCCACAATTGACATTGCTAATGCATTTTTCTCCATTCCTCTGGCTGCAGGATGCAGGCCTCAGTTTGCCTTCACGTGGAGGGATGTGCAGTACACCTGGAACCGACTGCCCCAGGGGTGGAAACACAGCCCCACTATCTGCCATGGGCTGATCCAGGCTGCACTGGAAAAGGGTGAGGCTCTGGAGCACCTACAGTACATCGATGACATCATTGTGTTGGAGAACACAGCAATGGAAGTGTTTGAGAAGGGAGAGAAGATCATCCAAATTATCCTGAAAGCTGGTTTTGCCATCAAGCAGAGCAAGGTCAAGGGACCTGCCCGAGAGATCCAGTTCCTGGGAGTAAAGTGGCAAGATGGACGGCGGCAGATTCCCACTGTCATCACTAAGATCACCGCAATGTCTCCGCCGACCAGCAAGAAGGAAACACAAGCTTTCCTAGGCGCCATAAGTTTCTGGAGAATTCATATCCCTGAGTACAGCCAGATTGTGAGCCCTCTCTACCTGGTCACCCGCAAGAACAATTTCCACTGGGGCCCTGAACAGCAACAAGCCTTTGCCCAGATCAAGCAGGAGATCGCTCATGCAGTAGCCCTTTGCCCAGTGAGGACGGGACCAGATGTGAAGAACGTGCTCTACTCAGCAGCCGGGAACAATGGCCTGTCCTGGAGCCTTTGGCAGAAGGTGCCTGGGGAGACTCGGGGCCGACCACTGGGATTCTGGAGCCGAAGCTACAGAGGGTCCGAAGCCAACTACACTCCAACAGAGAAGGAAATCTTGGCCGTCCATGAAGGAGTTCAAGCCGCCTCAGAGGTGATTGGCACAGAAGCACAACTTCTGCTGGCACCTTGATTACCGGTGCTGGGGTGGATGTTTAAAGGGAAGGTTCCTTCAACCCATCATGCCACCGACGCCACGTGGAGGAAATGGATTGCCCTCATCACTCAGCGCGCCCACATTGGAAACCCAAATCACCCTGGGATTTTGGAGATAGTTACAAACTGGCTGGAAGTTAAAAACTTTAGTCTCACAGATGAAGAGGAGCAGGAACAAGTGACACGTGCTGAAGAAGCTCCACCATACAACCAACTGCCAGCAGAAGAAACACGCTATGCTCTTTTCACTGAGGGTTCCTGCTGCATCGTAGGGATGAACCGGAAGTGGAAAGCAGCTGTATGGAGCCCCACACGACAGGTTGCACAAGCCACTGAAGGAGAAGGTGGGTCAAGCCAACTTGCTGAACTCAAAGCTGTTCAACTGGCCCTGGACATTGCTGAAAGAGAGAAATGGCCAAAGCTCTACCTCTACACTGATTTGTGGATCGTGGCCAATGGTCTGTGAGGTTGGCTGGACAGGTGGAAAAAGGCCAATTGGCAGCGTAAAGGAAAGCCAATCTGGGCTGCAGATGAGTGGAAAGACATTGCCACTCAGGTAGAGAAGCTACCTGTTAAAGTCCATCATGTAGATGCCCATGTCCCCAAGAGGGACCCCAGCTCAGGGACCTGGCTGCACATGGTGGGTGATGCAAAAGGACGGAGAGACCCGCTGCATACCCCAAGGGGACCTTGTTTTCCAGTGAACACTGTGACTGTATCTGTATTTATATTAACATCTATATATATGTATATTATTTAAAGCTTTAAATTCAATATAATATGTTGGTATGGGAAAAAATTCAGGGTGGATAATGTTGAGGGTTAAGTTTTCCTGTAGTATTTGCCCCCCCCCCCCCCCCCATGAGTTGCTAGGAGACTTTAAGTTGCTAGGAGACTAATAGTTAAGGGGTGCTTAACCTGACAAAGGAGGTTGATCACTTGGTTTTGGGAGAGGGAGGAGGCTCCCAGGAGCAGAGGGTGGAGGACTTCATTGCTCTCGGTTCTCCCGGGGGAGCACGGTTCGGTGACTGAGAGCTGCCTGAAGTCCACAACTAACGGAGGAGTCTGGTTCTGGGAATTCTATCATCTGTTGGAGCGACCAGGAATTCGGAGTGTCTTTGCTGCCCTGCTGGATTCTAGGTCAACCCGAGTCCAGCCGCTGCGGCTTCTCCAGCACTGCCCACCTTGCCTGCTAGGACACCCCCCCCTTGCCTGCCAAGGACAATCCACCGCTTACGGCCATCAGCGCCGGAGCTCCCAGCGTTTGCCCTCGGGGTTCTTAGTTCTGTTTTACTGTTATTATAAGTGCTGTTGTTGTTTGTCTGTCCTGTTATATTTACTAGTAAAGGACTGTTATTCCTTCCCCATAGCTCTGACCGAAAAGTTTTTTTAATCTTCCAAATTATAATAACACGGAGGGAAGGATTTGAATTCCTCATTTCCTAGAGAGGCCTGCCTCTCTTTAGCAGACACCTGTCTTTTTCAAACCAAGACATTCGGTTTCTTTGAATTCTGCCTGGATAAGAGATCAGTTTGGCCCTTGACACTTCCTGCAATGCGAGCGTCGCTTGTGTGAACTACAATACTAATTCTTCCCACAATCTAAATATTTACATGTAACCCAGCTAGCATGTCTGGCATTTGGGTGGATCAAACAGGGTATTTGGTCTGGCACCGATGGAAGTTGCAACTCCTCTTCCTCTTTGCATAAATCACAGGCTAAGGTGTGAACACAAGAGTTCTCTGTCCGAAACAGTCCTGATCCTCCTGTTTGGAGTGGAAATATTCCTCCCCAAGGAGGGTATCGTAGGTGTCTCAAAGCTTGTCCAGGCAGTACTTGAAACCACTGATATAAGCTTGGCCTTATCTCCCAATTAGGTGTGATCATGGGTATTTTTCTTCAACCATTTTGGGTCTTCCCAGTTCATTACCACCCAGTCCCCGTTGAAGAGTCAATTTTGTATCACCCGGTTCAGATGTAATTTTCCACTCCTTAGGTTCTTCCACAGGTCCTTTGATTCTGCTGGTGTGGATCCACCTTCGTTCCTTGGTCCGGATCACAGCCTCGGTCGTCAGCAATACCTGAAAAGGACCTTCCCATTGAGGAGTTAAAGATTGTTCTTTCCAGGTTTTTACTACCACCTATTCCCCTGGATGAACATTATGGATTTTAAAGTCTAAAGGTGTGGTTGGAGGGATTATTCCTTTCATCCGTAAATTTTCAAGAGTTTTTGCAATGGTGTTAATGTATCTTTTAATGCTCATTTCCCCTGCCACATAGGTAGCATTTTCATGTTGGGTGGTTAAAAAGGGTAACCCAAACATCATTTCATAGGGTGACACTCCCAGGCCTGACCTGGGTTGTGTTCGGATTCTCAATAAGGCCAAAGGTAGGCATTGTACCCATGACATTTGGGTTTCAACTATTCATTTGGTCAAAGCTCTCTTTAAAGATGGTTCATCCTTTTTACATGACCAGAACTCTGTGGATGCCATGGGGTATGCAGCTCCCGTTTTACCCCTAAAGATTGAATTATTTGTTGTAACACTGACGTAAAATGCATTCCTCTGTCTGAGTCTATTCTATTAACCATTCCATATCTGGGAATAATCTGTTCTAAAAGGGTTTTACTTCCTATGTTGGCTGAGGCCTTGGTAGTGGGAACTGCTTCTACCCAAAGAGTTAGATGGTCTGTCATTACAAATAAATACTTCCATCTTTGTACTTGAGGAAGTTCAGTAAAATCTACTTGGATACTTTGAAATGGTCGAAGAGCTAACTCACAACCTCCTAATGTTGTTTTTCTCATCACTGTTTTGTTTATCCTTTGGCAAGTTATACATTTTTCAGTTACTTGCTTTGCTACTCCAAAAATCCCAATGCATCCATAGTTCCTTAAAAAATGATCACACAAAGCCTGAGTACCCCAGTGGGTTTTCTGATGCATATCTTCTCATATTTTTCTAGCCAGTATTTTATTAAGTAATTGTCTTCCATCAGGAAGTTTCCATTTCCCTGATTCAGCCTATTCTCCTCCTATCTTGTTTAATTCTTTTTTCTCTGCTTCACTAAACTTTGGGATTTCCAATTTTTCCTCATTTGGAGTTAATATTAACATAACTCTTTCAGCTCCATTTTCTGCTGCATCCTTAGCTTCCTGATCTGCTAAATTATTTCCTCTTATTTCTGGGGTCACTCCTCTTTGGTGTCTCTTAATGTGTACTATAGCTATTTCTTCAGGTAGTTTTAATGTCTCTAAAATCTCTAAAATGAGTCCTTCATGTACTAATACTTTTCCTCTTGAGTTAAGTAATCCTCTTTCTTCCCAAATTTTTCCAAAAGTATGTAGTACTCCAAAAGCATACCTCGAATCAGTATATATAGTTCCTTTCTTGTGTGCTAAATATTCCAGTGCCTTTTTTAGAGCATATAATTCTCAAGATTGAGCTGACCAGTTTGAAGGTAATTTTCCTTTTTCAGTAGTTTTCATGTTTTTTCCATCAACTACTGCATACCCTGACATTTTTTTTCCTTGTAGACATCTGGAGGAACTATTCACATAGATTATTTCCCCTTCTGAAAGGGCTTGTTCTTCAAGATCCCCCCGAACTTTTGTTTGGTATTGGATAATTTCTAAACAATTATGCATTAGGTTATCTGCTGGTTCTCCATATAAGAATTGATCTGGATTTAAACTCCTGTTTGCTTCTGTCAGATCATCACTATCTATCAAGATTGCTTCATATTTTAACATTCTAGAGTCTGTCAACCATTTTTCAGCTTTCTGATTGAACACATTTCGAACCGCATGAGGTGTGCACACAATTAGTTGACCTCCAAAAGTAAGTTTACGACTTTCGTCTTCCAGGATTGTAGTAGTAGCTATAGCTTGAATATATACTGGCCAGCCGTGGCTCACTGGGTCCAACATCTTTGATAAATAAGCTACTGGTCTCTTTACTCCTGCCCACTCCTGGTCCAGAACTCCATGAGTTACCCCCTTTTCTACATTCACATACAGATGAAAGGGTTTTTCTAGTGAAGGTAAGCTTAAAGCTGGTATTGAGGCCAGTTTTAACTTCACTTTTTCTAATTTATCATTATCTTCCTTGATCCATTTTATATTATCTCCCTCTGTCAGCTTTTCATACAAAAATTTTACTGCCTGTGTGCACCCCTCAATCCATAATCTACAATATCCCAATAATCTGAGTAGTTTTCTGATTTCCCTCTTTGAAGAGGGAGGTGGAAGGGATAAAATTCCTGCAATTCTCTCTGGACTGAGCCTTTGACTACCCTTACTTATCAAGTGTCCAAGATATTTTACCTCTGGTTCTACAAATTGCAGTTTCCCTTTTGATACCCTTGATCCTTTTTCTCCCAGAAAATTTAAAAGTTTTATTGTAGCTCCTCTAACTTCAACTTCATCTTCCCCAGATAGTAGAAGATCATCCACATATTGGATAATTTGTATTCTAGGAGGAGTGGAGAAGGCTTGCAGTATTTTTTCTAAAGCTTACCCAAATAAGTTTGGAGACTCCGTGAACCCCTGCGGTAATTTCGTCCATCTTAATTGCTGCTTTCTTCCAGTTTTTGGATCCTCCCATTCAAAGGCAAGGATATCTCGGCTCTCCTTGGCCAGTGGACAGGCCCAAAAAGCATCTTGAAGATCCACTACACTAAACCACTGATGCTGGGGTGGAACTTTACTTAGAAGTGTATAGGGATTGGATACCACTGGGTAACGAGACCGAGTTCTTTTGTTAACCTCCCTTAAATCTTGTACTACTCTCTAACTCCCATCAGGCTTCTTTACTGGGAGAATAGGGGTATTACAGGGAGACGTGCAAGGTTCTAATGTCCTGTCCTTTATTAGTCCTTCTATTACTGGCTTCAAACCTTCCCGTCCTTCTAAAGATATGGGGTATTGACGTACACGTATGGGACAATCTTTTCTCTCTATTGTAACACTTATAGGGTCAATATTTAATCCTCCCCATTTCCTTCCCCAGCCCAAACTTCTTTGTTAATTTTTTCTTCATCCTCTTGGCCTAATTTTAAAATTTTAGCTGTCATTTTCCCATCTTCTGGTATAACCCCTATTCCTAATTTCACTTGTAAGTCTCTTCCTAGTAAGTTGCTACCTGCCTTTGGGACCAATAAGACATCTCCCATCCAAATTTTACTTTCCCCTTCAATTACCACATCTTTAATGACTGGAACTGTAAAAGTTTCTCCTCTTGCCCCAGTTACTTTTGCAGTATCTTTACTCACACTACAACCTTTTGGTACATTTAGCAGGCAGGTTCTTTCTGCCCCTGTATTTACCACAAATTCCAATTCTTCTTCTTGGGGACCCACTTTTAGAGTTATCACAGCCTCTAGATGGTATTTCTCCCCTAAAAAATAGAGCCTTTGACCTCCCTATTCCTCCTCTGTGCTCATCTCTTTGAAGATTTTCAGATCTATTACCTGCTTAGGACAATTTCTCCTATAATGTCCCTCGCCCCCACAGTAAAAGCAGACATTCCTGGAATGCTGCTGAGACTTGGTTTGTATTGGGATTCTATTTTTTTCCTTTCCCCTATCTCTATTAATTTTATCTCTAGAAGTAGTGTCCGTATGTTTTTGATTTTTTGGAAATTGTTTTCTCGCATGGTGACTGCCATAAGTTTTGCTTTCAGTTTAGCTTTCTCTTCATCTCTTTGGACATAAACTTTCTGAGCCTCCTTTAATAAGTCATCTAATGATTTATTATGCCAATCCTCATTTTTTTTTTCTAATTTTTTTCTAATATCTGGCCAGGCATTAGTAACAAAGTTAATCCTTAACAAAGCTTTTCCCATATCAGTTTCAGGATCTATTCCGGAATATTGTTTCATATTTTTCCTAAATCTGTCCAATTATTCAGTTGGAGATTCTTCTTTTTCTTGCTGTGCCTCAAAAGCTTTTTTAGCATTTTGCCCTCGGGGTGTCGCCTCATTTATTCCTTTGATTATTAAATTACGATATTCATTCATGTGTTTCCTCCCTTCCTCATTATTTTGACCCCACTCAGGAGGTGCAGTTGGCATTTTGTCTTCTCCAGAGGGCTCCTGTGGTTTCTCTTTTTCCCAAACTTTTATTCCAGCTGCTCTGTTTAATTGCCTTTCTTCCTGAGAAAATATTATTTTCATTACAGGACTCATCTCTTCCCAAGTATAAATATTCGGACCTAAAAATTGGTCTAATTGTTCAGCTGTGCCTATGGGATCCTCTAAAGTTCCTTTGATTTCTTTTTTAAAATTTCTGACCTCAGAAGAAGTCAAAGGGGCATTTATACACCCTGTTCCACTCCCTCCCATTGGGACTTCTCCTAGTGGAAAAAGACTAATTCCTTTAACCCATTTTTCCCGTGTTTTGAGAAAGAATCCAGAGAGGGCTGTCTTTTAAGTGAACTTCTAGTGAATCGATAAGGCATTTCTAGGGAGAAGTCATTTCTCTGAGCAGTCGCTGTGGTTACCGAGGGAACGGAGCTCAGCGCAGGAAGGGCGGTGAGGGGAGGCCACAGTGCCGAGGCTTGGTCCTCCAAGGGCAGAGCGTAGGCGGGGTTTGCTGCCGGGACCGGCAGAGGAGGGGGCAGTTCTGGGGATACCAGAGGGGAGCGTGGGCAGCCTGCACGGGGCTGGTGGTGGCTGAGTCAGAGACTCCCAGCAGAGACAAAGCAGCAGCAGCAGCAGCGCCCAGCGCAGCCGGCACGGGCAGGGCAGCCGGGGATCGGGCAGTGGGGGAAGCGATCGGAGACAGGACGGCTGGGACCGACGGGACCCCCGGCACGGTCGGGGCTGCGGCCTTAGACCACGCGTCAGGTGGGACCCCCGGCATGGCCCTTAGGGTGGCCGCGGCCCAGGCAGCAGGGGCAGACAAATTCACCAGCGGGGCCGGGGATGGGGTGTATGCGGGGACTGGCCCAGCTGCCGCGGGCTGCGAATCCGGCACTTGGGATAGGAACCGGGGCAGGCGGGGCTGCTGCGGTCTGCGAGTCCGCACTCGGGACGGGAACCGGGGCAGGCGGGGCTGCCGGGGGCTGTCAGCCCACACTTGGGATGGAAACCGGGGCAGGCGGGGCTGCTGCGGGCTGCCAGCCCGCGCTGGGGGTGAGCAGGGCTGAAGCGGGACCCAGGACAGGGGCCTCGGCCGTGGATGACGGGAGCGCGAACGGGAATGGAGGAGGCAAAGCCTGCAAAGGATCCCACTCTTTTTCCTTCTTTTCTTCTTGTTCCCTTCCCTTTTCTTTCCCCTTTTGCTTTTCTCCTTTCATCTCGGGGGTTTCTGATACGTGAAAGATTTTTATTTTCCTAAAATCTCTTGTCCAACATATGGCATATTCTCTTTCTTCAGGATTAAATGGTTCTTTTGAATTTACAAATACATTTAGAGCCTGACAAATACAGTTCTCAAAAGAGCCGTATCTGGGCCAATAAACGTGGTCAGATCTTATTTCCTTCTCTGCCCATTCTACCAAGCACAATTGTATCATCTTCATCTTTTCCTTTCGTCTTGTACAAGGGTTTTTATTCCAGTTAGCTAACATAATGCTGAGAGGGCTATCTTGAGGTATTTCTATTGGTAATTTTTTACACCCCTTTTTCTTCCTTGTATCCAACTTACTGTTTTTCTGTCCCATTTTTCAAGATTTTATCTATTTGTCCCCCACCTCTGTTTTTCACTTTCTCTTACAACCTAAAGACCACTTACTTCTATCTATACACACAAACAAAAATCCCTTCTATCCCACACAAATATAATACACCTCCCTCCAAGGAATTATTACAATCAACATTACATGTGCTTTCTTCCATCTACTCTTACTTCATTCTTCCTTCACTTTTACACACTCTCTAACACTCTTAGGACATGAAGCCTGTCACCAGAGAATCATGGCTTTGTGTGGGCCCCCCCTTGCCTTGGGTTTGGTCTCTGGGTTCCAGTACAGCTGGGCCTCTGAGGAGGGCCCAGAATCTGGTCGCCTCTGGTGCCGATCCACCTATGAGGCTTATTTGCATGTCACTTACACTTTTACTACGACCCCCCCTCCACACGCTTGGAGGAAAAGGGCTGAATTGCAGGTCACACACACGTTCTGCCACAGCCCCCACCCGCCCGGGGAAACTGAGGCAGATTTTGTGTGTGACTCACTCTCACACAACAAAACAACAATGAGGTACCTTTTACTTTCAAATCACCTATTACAGTTTTAGGTGTTACTGGCCAGTCCCAGTGCTCTTGGATATCCCTTCAATCCAGCTGTGTTGTTCAACCCTAGATGTTCTTGGGCATTTTATCTCTCAATCTAGCTGCATTGTCCAACTCCAGATGCTCTTGGGCATAACCTCAATCCGGCAGAACCCTGGGTGTTCTTGGGATAATCCCTCACCCAGCAGGTTTCAGTCCTGGATGATCTTGGGGCAATTACCCCTCA
>JANEHK010001355.1:0-13311 GCA_025960845.1 Tachycineta bicolor | reverse complement strand
ACCAGCACAGCCTGTGGGCACGGGATTGCCAGAGGAACACCGGACACTCCTCAGCACCGCTGGAGCCTTCTGCAGGATCATCTCTGCTCCAGCAGAACCACCCCTGGCACTGCAGGAGGGCTGGACTGGACTGGACTGGCACCAGCACCCTGAGCAGCTGTCAGGTCATGTTCTGATTGTTTTTTTGTTTGATTTTTTGTACTAGTGCATTTTTATTTTTAATATCCCTATTAAAGAGCTGTCATTCCTACTCCCACATCTTTGCCTGAGAGCCTCTTAATTTCAAAACCATAACAGCTTGGAAGGAGGAGGTTTACATTCTCCATCCCAAGGGAAGCTCCGGCTTTCCCTGGCAGACACCCGTCCTTCCAAACCAGGACAATCCCACACCCGCTGCAGGACAGGCTCCATGAAACCCAGGCCTTTGGGGACAGTCCTGAATTTCCTCAGCAAGGGCAAGGCAGGGATCCAGACAGGGAGATCCAGGCAGGGGATCCAGGCAGGGATCTAAGTAGGGATCCAGGCAGGGATCCAGGCAGGGATCCAGGGATCTAAGTAGGGATCCAGGCAGGGTCCAGGCAGGATCCAGGCAGGGATCCAGGGATCTAAGTAGGGATCCAGGCAGGGCCCAGGCAGGATCCAGGCAGGGCACGGGGCTCCCAGCCCTCCCTCGTGCTGGCAGAGGGGCTGTCACACCTCTGGAGGGTGGGAAGGGCTGTGTCCCGGGAATCAGGCTGCAGCACACGAGTGGGATGGGATTTATGGGATTTATCCAGGCGCCGGAGATTGTCATCAGCAGCCCGTGTTCATCCGCGTTGCAATGGGGAAACTGAGGCAGCAAGGGGCAGTGGAGACAGGCAGCTCAGGCCAGGCCATGCACAGGGACCCCCAGCTCAGCCCCCAGCCGTGTCCGTGCTGCAGGCACCCAGGCAGGGAGCGCGTCCGTGCACCCCGAGGCTCCCGGCGCCGCCGTCCGACGGCACGGGCAGGACACGGTACCTCCGTCTCCACGTGCCCCAGGTCTGCAAGAGCCTCCTCTTACCACTAAAGATGGGGCTGGAGGGGCAGGGCAGAGACACAGGAGAAAAGAGAATCAGCCGGGGCCGGCGGGGAGCCGAGCGCCCCGGGCCAGCGCCTTCCTGTCCCCGGCAGTGCCAGCGGGCAGCGCGACAGCCGCGGCGTTTGTGTCGGTCCTGCATGAACACCTGCGCGCTCCCTCGGCTCTGCCACAAGGGTTTTTGGGGACGGTCCCCGGGCAGAGGGAGCGTGGCGGCCCCGCAAACCCCGCCGGGCTCAGGTGGGGGGCTCCCCGCGGCCGGGGGGCGAGCGTTACCTGAGGCGTAAACACTTGTGGGGCTGCGCGTCCTCCTCATTCCAGCTTGGGGGGAGCGGGGGGCACGGCGGGGTTCGGGGGAGGGTGGAGGGATGGAGAGGAGGAGGAGGGTGAGCGGGAGAGGGGAGGAGAGAGAGAAGATGAGATGTTATGAGAGGCGATGCTCGCGGGGGAGATGGGCGGGCTCGGGTCCCCCCCCGCCCCGAGGGGGGTTCGGTTCTTCCCCTGCCGGTTCCTGGCTGGGCGCCGAGGCCAGGGAGGAGCCCCCCAGGCCCTGAACTCACCTGGGGGAGCAGGTCCCGCTCAGCCCCACACCTGCAGCCTCAGCCCTGCCGACGCGGCATCCCGGGGGAAACTGAGGCACGAGGCCTCTCCCCACCTAACCCTGGCGCTGGCCACGTGTCCCGGCCGGGTGGCCAGCGTTGGTGGCACGCTGGGATCTCCTCCTCAGGCAGAGGGGACAAGGGGCACGGCGCAGAGCAGCCGTCCCCGGCAGCAGGGCCGCCTCAACCCCTGTCCTCTCCCCTCGTGGGCACCCGGAGCCGTTCCCAGCCCCAGGCTCTGGGATTTGCTCTTTCCCGAGCTCCGGAGCCTGGCCCCATGGCTCCATCCCGCCGGGACGGCACCGCTGCCCTTGCCGAGGGATTTCCTGCCACGCTCGGTCACCCCGTGCCACAGCCCGGGGTCACGGCCACACAAAGCAGCGAGGTGACCTGACACAAGAGCCCAGAGCGTCCCTCGGGATCCAGTCCGGAGCTGGAATAGTGCTGGGAGCAGCAGGAGCAGGAGGGACGCCCAGCACGAGAGGGAGCAGGGCCAGTTTGGGGTGGTGGCACCTCGGGGCCTGGCAATGACAGTGGCAGTGACAGCTCAGGAGGGCACAGAGGAGCGGAGACAGAGCAGAGAGGAGGGAGAACTCGGGGGCTGCCCCCTCCTACCTTTCCCCTGCACACACGGCCAGGCTGAAGCTTTTCTGGGCAGGGGTGAAGGAGTGATAGGGCGGTGGGGCTCTGTCAGGCCACTTTTTCACCTCTGAATTCCTAAATCCTCCGTTGCGCACCCGGTGCAAATGCTCAAACATAAGGACCAGCTCTCTGAGGTCGGGGTGAAATAAAAAACGGGGAGAAATTTAAAATTTCCGAAGCAAACGAGACCAGCGAAGCGAGGCTGAGCAGCGCTGGGTCCTCCTGGGCGCGAACCAAAGCAAAACCGGAGCAAAACAGAACAAAACAAAACAAAACAAAACAAAACAAAACAAAACAAAACTCAGCATTTCTGTTCAAAAGACGGCTTCTTAACTGGGGGTGATGGGGCTGGGGAAGGGTCCTGGGACAGGATTCCACAGAAGGAAGGGTTGGACGTGCCGAGAGGGATGGATCAGGCAAGGACAAACCTGGGACGGGGTGGGGACACGGGGACCTGTCACCATCAGATCCTGCTGGAGCAGCCAGAAGGGGAAAGCTCAGATCCAGCAGGGGTCGAATCTGCCTCTGTGTGAATTCCACTAAAGGGGAAAACTGCTCCTGGCACAGCAGGAAGGGGCAGCAGAGCCCCCGGGGATTCCCAGGATCCTCGGGAAACTGGGACTCGGGGCTGGGGCTGTCGAAAGCCCTGCCTTTGGAAAAATTAAGGACGGGACAGAAGGATGAGTTTGCCACAGGGCCAGAGCAGAGCAGGATGCTCAGGCAGGGCACGGATGCTCCAGGGCAAACCCTCGGGATCCGGAAGAGAGGTCTGGAAAATCTTTGGGGAGCCTTTGATCCATTCACAGAAGCAAAATCCCAGGGATGAGGGGAAGGACACGCTGCAGGAACGGGATGTGGGGCTCCCACCGGATCCCCCCGTGTCCAGCTGCATCCACACCTGGAACCAGCTCCTGTGGGGCTGCAGCTCCAGCACCGCAGCCGTGGGGCTCCTGAGGCATCATCCCGCTCCCCGTGGTGCTGGAGGAACGCACGGATGGGGTGAGAGGGGATGGGATGGGTGCAGGGCGCTGTGAGGATGATGAGGATGAAGGAGGGGTCCTTCGGCAGACTCCCACGCTGGGAAGGTGTCGGCGCTGCTCGACCCCACCGAGCTCCCGGGGCTTCCACCAGGTTCCTCCCGGTTTTCCAGGCTGTTCATCCCCCCCGGGACCCCCGGGACCCCCCAGCCCTCAGCCCCTCCCGCCTACCTGAAGGCGGGCAGCAGGCTGTCGTAGTAACACCACGTGGCCGTCAGGTACACCCGGCTGACATCCGTGGAGTACAGGCGCCAGGCAGCCTGCAGGGGAGCGAGATTCCCGGGAATCGGGATCAGTCGGGATGGGGGAACTCCCCCGGACCCCTCCATCCATCTGAGCAACCCAAAGGACCACGGTGCTGGGTGTGGGGCCGGGTGTTTTGGTGGTTTTACAGATGAGGAGAGAGCGGAGCGTTCCCGGGAAGGGAAGGGAAGGGAAGGGAAGGGAAGGGAAGGGAAGGGAAGGGAAGGGAAGGGAAGGGAAGGGAAGGGAAGGGAAGGGAAGGGAAGGCAGCAGGACAGGCCAGCCCCACCTTACCTGGATCAGGTTGGCCGCCGGGGTCCTCCTCTTCTCAAAGTGCTTCTGCCGATGCTGCTCCTGCACTTTGAGGGCGAAGCCGGAGCCCAGGATCCCCTGGGGACGGGAGGGGACGGGGCCGTGGGTGCCGGCACGCACCGGGCCCCACACAGAGGCGGCTCTGCCCCTTCCCTCGCCGTTTGTTCTGGGGTGGGGGCAATCCTCTCCCGGCCCTACTCACGGCGGGCAGGGCGAAGAAGGAGATGCCGAGCAGGGCGAATCCGGCCGCCAGCATCCTGCCCAGCCACGTCTGCGGCGCCTTGTCCCCGTAGCCGATGGTGGTCAGGGTCACCTGCCCGGGCACACAGCAGCGAGGAGCCTGGAGGGCGCTCCCCCCGCCACGGCCCCGTCCCGCCCTCCTGCTCCCCTCCCGGGGCCGGGGGGCCGTGGGGGGCCCGGCTTACCGTGCCCCACCAGAGCGAATCGGCGTAGGTGGCGAACTGGGCGTTGGCGTCCTTCTCGGCCAGGTACACGAGGAAGGAGGCGAAGATGAGCACCAGGAAGCCGATGTACCAGGCGGTGATGAGCTCCTGAGGGGCACGGCGGCTGGGACGCGCTCGGGGACGCCCCGGGCGGGGTGGGGTGGGGATGGATGGGTGGGTGGGCGCTCCGTCTCACCTTGCTGTGGGCGTAGACGACGGAGCCCAGCAGCTTCCAGGTGCCGCCGCGGCGGTCCATGCGCACCATGCGCAGGATCTGCAGGAAGCGCATGCTGCGCAGCGCCGACGTGGCGAAGATGTTGCCCTGCGTGCCCGCGGCGATGACGGCCACCGAGGCGATGAAGACGATGAAATCTGGGGGCGCAGCGGAGCTCAGGGCCGGGGCGGGGGCAGCGCGCGGGTCGTCCCAAAGCCCGCGGATCCCGAGCCCGTACCTATCACGCAGAAGGGTTTCCTGGCGAAGCGGAAGCGGCCGCGCCAGCCGCGGTAGCGGCAGCAGCAGCCGGCGGCCCAGACGCGGATGATGTACTCCATGCCGAACACCACGATCATCACGAATTCCTGCCCGGGGCGGGGCGGGGAAAAGGGGGTGAGAGGGGCAGGGAGAGCGGAGGGGCTCAGATTGGAGGGGGACAGCGAGCTCTCCAAACGAATCGGGCTTCAGAATGAACTGCCCCCAAAAGCCGCCGGAGCCGCGCCGGGGGATCGGGGCGGTGAGACGGGCGCCGCGGCCGTCGGGGCTGCCTGAGAATCGCTGCTCTCCTCCTTGCCCCGAGCTGGGTCCTTTTCCTCCGCTGTCAGCATTGTCCTCCTCCCTCCCGCGCAAACAAGCCCCCGTTCTGCTTACTCGCGGGAAAGTCACAAGGACCTTCCCAATTTAGTCTCCATCACTCGGGAGAAGTCCCTGCGTCAGCTCTTCCTGACAGTTTGGGGGAAAGTTGCCTTTTTTAGCCCCTCGTGCCCTGCCTCTTCCAGCGGTTGTTGCGCGCAGGGACAATGGTGGGACGGGCCACCCCGAGTGACACCGCGGTGACACCCGCGGCACTCACCAGGATGAAGAGGCACTGGTTGGCCAATTTCTGGTGCTCCTGGATGGTGGAGAAGACCGACAGCACCAGGCAGCTGAAGACGAGGAGGAATCTGGAGGGACAAAACGTCAGTGGACAGCCAGGGGAGCCCAGCCCGCGGTGTCACCCCCACTCGCAGCCTGAGACCCCCCCAAGCCCTCCGCAGGTGGTGGCGGAGACTCTGGGGACAGATTTTGCCCCTAGGTGGTGGCATGGAGCCTCCGGGGGCTCGGTGCCAGCTCTGCCGCAGCGCTGCAGCTCCTTAATTAAAGGCAGGGAGGGAGGAGGCGGGTGGTCCTGCACTGTGGACGGTTCTGGGGCTGCAGGAAGGGGACCGGAGCTCCTCGGGACTGTCCCCAGCATCGCTGCCACCACGGCGACCTGCCAGCAGCAGGAGTTGGGAACTGTCCCCAGCAACCTGGGAAGCGCCAATCCAGGGGAAAAGTCCCCGGGAGCAGCTCTGGAGCTCTGCTCCTCCCCGAGCGCCGGGCCCAGGCATGAGGGGCTTTGGCCCATTTAAAATAAAGAGGGTAATTAAAAAAAAAAAAAAAAAAAAAAAAAAGAAAAAAAGTCGACTCTGAAGCTGAAGCAAATGAAACCTCCAAAAATACATTTTTTTCCCCTGATCCAGCGATTCTAAAAAAGGAAAGCGGAGGGCTTGTGCCACCGGCCCGCGTGACGGTGAGCCAAGGGCCACTCGCTGCTCCGTCACCGCGGCTCCGCGGTGGCACCGGGGGCTCCGGCTGTGCCACATTGGGTGGCACCAGCTGAGCTCTGGCGGCCCTGGCACCCAGTCCTTGAGCTGGTGGCACCCAGTCCTCGAGCTGGTGACACCCAGTCCTTGAGCTGGTGGCACCCAGTCCTCGAGCTGGTGACACCCAGTCCTCGAGCTGGTGGCACCCAGTCCTTGAGCTGGTGGCACCCAGCCCTCGAGCTGGTGGCACCCATCTGACCCCCAGCGCTGTGTCCTCGTGGTGACAACGCCCAGGGGCCGTCAGGGGTGACCCAGGGGGTTCAGCACCCTCGGGAGCACATTCCCATCTCTTTGTGTGGTTGAGGTGGAATTTTGGGGCAGGACCAGCTGCCTGGGCCATCCCAGCTGTCCCAAACTGTCGCAGCGCCGCTGGGGAGGCTCCAGGGGACGCAGCAGAGAGGGGACAACGCTCTGTCCCTCGGTGGCACCATCCAGGACCCCTCCCCACTGCCCCCACTGCCCCACACGGGGCTGGGGGCTCTCAAACCCGGCCTTGGCACGAGGGGGACAGGTGGGTCCCCTTCCCCCCAAAACGCTGCTGGAGGTGGGACCCACAACAATAAAATCCCTGGGAATGGGAGAAGGGCTGGACGCGGAGCAGGGAGGAGGGAGAGCTGGAGCCAGGGGTGTCACAGCCGTGTCACCAGCCCTGGGCAGCCACAGAGGACGGCGCTGCTCTCCCGGGCACTCCCCACCCGCCAGGCAGAAGGTTGGAGCCGGCTCCTCGTCCCTCTGAATTATTAATTGGAGTTGTATTTTTCCCTCCAGCGCAGCAGTTCTGGATTTAACCCCGCCGGGAACGGCGGCACCCGGGGCGGGGAGCGCCGGGGGCCCGGGGCCGAGCTCCGAGCTTCGCGCATCAGCAGCAAGAAAAGATTATCCAAGCAGGATTTAGCAGGCAATTACACGGGCAGCGGAGCACAAAGCGGAGGAGAAGGCAGAAATCTCCCGGCCTGGAAAAGATTCGCGCCCCTCGCCTCATCCAGAGAGCGGGGAGGGAATTCCCGGAGCCTGGGCACACGCAGGACCCGCTCTGGGTGGCCCTGGCTCCCCACAACTCACCCACCGTGAGGGAAACCTCCCAGCAGGCATCCCATAGGATCCGGGGAAGGATACGGGCGGGAGAGGTGCCAGGGGGCTGGCTGGGAAAGGAACTTTCTGGGAAGGCATCACCTGCTAGGAATTAACTTGCAAAGCCTGGGCAAACGCCCCGGCCCGGCTGGCGGCAGCGCTTAAGCGGCTTAGGGAAGGGTCAGATGCCTGAAGGCAGCGAGGGGAGGCAGGAACCAGCATGGCCCCATCCCTCCCGGGCAGGAATTCTGCTCGCAGCCGCTCGGCCAAGCACCCAGAGGGGTTCCCAGCCTCTGCCCTCCATGGGCCGCCCCTGGGGACCGGCGGTGCCGGGCTCCCGTCCCAATCCTCCGCTCTTTGCACTCAGCAGGAGGAGCGGAAAAGCAGAGGAATTCTGGCAGGGAAATGGGGAAGGGGCAGAGAGAGCTGGACGGGAGCTCCAGTGCCCTGCTCCAGGATCCCGGGGGATGGAGGGAGCAGAGGCTGAGCCGGTGCTTTCCCTTCTCCCGAATACAATTCCCATCTCCATCCCTCCTGCTGCTTTTCCAGCACGTGTCCCTGCACGGACACGGGGACAGGGCCCAGCAGGAGCAGAGCCCGGTCCCGGCAGTAATGAAACCTCCCCAAAACAGTAATGAAAACCCGGCGGGGAAGGCGAAATCTCCTCAATTAATCTTCATTAGGGTGGGCTTTGCCATCTGCTGCCGCCCGAGGAACAGGTGAGCCGGGAAAGCTGCTGAGCTCAGGGGAAGCAGGGCCAAGGCGGCCGCCCCGGGCGGGCAGGCGGCTCCCAGTGCCCCCCAGACAGCCCCGGGAAAAGCGGCTGCACCCCAAAACAGCCGGGGCACCGGGATCCTCAGAGCTCGTGGATGGGGATGGAACAGCACAGCCCTGCCAGGATATGTCCCTTGGGACTGGCACGGGGGTGACACTGGCAGAGCTGTCCTGGCCCTCCTATTCCCGAATTCCCGGCATTGGCACAGGGGTGCCACTGGCAGTCATTCCTGGCCTTGCTTTGCCTGAATTCCTGGGATTGGCACAGGGGTGACACTGGCAGAGCTGTCCCGGTCCTGTTATTCCCAAATTCCTGGGATTGGCACAGGGGTGACACTGGCAGAGCTGTCCCAGTCCTGTTATTCCCGAATTCCCAGGATTGGCACAGGGGTGACACTGGCAGAGCTATCCCAGTCCTGTTATTCCTGAATTCCCGGCATTGGCACAGGGATGACACTGGCAAGGATGTCCTGGCCCTCCTATTGCCGAATTCCCGGGATTGGCACAGGGGTGACACTGGCAGTCATTCCTGGCCTTGCTTTGCCTGAATTCCCAGGATTGGCACAGGGGTGACACAGGTAGGGCTGTCCCAGTCCTGCTATTCCCGAATTCCCAGGATTGGCACAGGGGTGACACTGGCAAGGATGTCCTGGCCCTCCTATTCCCGAATTCCCGGGATTGGCACAGGGGTGCCACTGGCAGTCATTCCCGGTCCTGCTTTTCCCGAACCCCGCGGGGATGCCCCGGGCAGGGGCACAGGCGGTGCCAGGGCAGCGAGAACTCAGCAGCAGTAAAACACCTCCGGCCGCAGGATAAACAGCTCACAGCTCTGGGAAGGCACGGATCCCTTCCCTGGTGGCACCACAGCGCCTCGACCCTGCCCTCCAGCTGTGCCACGGCTGGAAATTTGGGATTGGGACCAAAGCTTCCCAGCGGCGATGGGACTTCACCCCGCAGGCTTCGCCGTGCCGCGAGGCTCGGCTCCGTGCGCAGCTGTATAAACAGCACGTCCCATAAATCCCCGTCCCTCGGCCCCGCAGCCCTTCAGGAGAGGTGGAGCAGGAGGCCGGGGGATATAAATAACCGGGCTGTAGCGGCCCTGTTTGCGCCCGTAACCATGGCACGGAGCGTCCCACGCCGCCCAGAAGAGAAGCAGAAAAGCTCCGAGCGTTTCCCCGGCGGGCAGCGAAAGCTCGGCAGAGGCTCCGCGGAGCCCGGCACACGCCCAGAGCCCGGCCCTGCCCCGGTTCTCGGCGCTGCGGGCTCGGGGTGCCGCTCCCAGGGCGCTCCAGCTCTGAGGCAGCACGGGATGTTCCCAGCTCCCCGAGGAAAGCTGGAAGCGGGGCCGGGATGCGGAGCCTCTCTCGGGGTGAATTCCCACGGAACACGCGAGCCGCTGGCCCCAAAACCTTCGTGCTTTTTTTGGGGGGGGCGAATCTCGCTGGTGGCACCCCCGTGGCACCCAGCGGGCGCCGTGCCCGCGGGGAGCACGGTCACAAGGCTCCCGCGGCCCGTGCCAAGAGGCTCACACGGAGCAGCCGGGATAGTTTTGCTCTTGGATCATCTGGCAAGGAACGGGCTGGAGCGGGGGGAGGATCAGAAGTGTTTTCCGAGGCACCCCAGCAGAAGGATGGGTGCCGTCAGACTCCTCCAGCGCCCGGGGGGACATTTGGGGCACAGCGGCTCTGAGGAGTCACCCCAAAGCTGGGACCTTCAAAGAGTGGAGGGGAGGTTTGGGATCGCTGCGGGAGGGAGCCAAAGAACCAAAAAACTCCCTGCATCCCACCGGGGCACCTGGGGGATCTGGCGGGAGCAGGAAGAAGAAAAAAAAGGGGGAAAAAAAAAAGAAAAAACCCAGAAAAAACCAGAAGGAGAAATCAATGCACCGGTTCATGTTGCGCCGAAGTCGCTTAATTTTATGCCCCGGTGACACCGCACGGGGCCGGGGAAAGTGCTGTGCCGGCTTCTCCTCCCGCTGGCATTGCCCCCGGAGCAGCTCCCGTTTCAGCCCCTGGGGCACGGCCCCCAGTGCCTCTGGCTGCGGCCATGCCACCATCCCCGCTGGGGACACAGCGGCCGCAGCGGGTTAAATCCTTCAGCGAGCGGAATTCAAAGAGGTGGAGGAGTTGAGAGTTAAACTGAAGAGTTTAAGAGAGGTTTAAGGGTTAAATTCAAGAGATTTTTTCTTTTTTTTCCCAAGCACTGAGCAGGGATTCTCCTGCAACCCATCCAGGGCTCCAGGCCTAGGAATTGCACTGACGGCGGTGGCGCCGCCAGCATGGCAGGGAAGGGTTTTCCTGCTCTCCAAGCGGCGCTGGAGGGATGTGACAAGGTCGGGGAGTGGCGGGGTGACAGAGATCCTACCCTGCACACCGTCTGGAACAGGGATGCCCCGCGAGGGATGAGATGCCACCACCGCGGTCCCTCCCGGAGGGGGACACATCCCACTGCCACTGCTCCCATGGAGGGAGAGCTGTGCCTGGCACCCCTCACGCAGGGCCAGCGGTGCCCTGGCAGCTGCCAGCCCTCTGTCCCCACAAGGACACCAAACACCCAGCAGGGACAAAGCTCCTGTCCCCTCTCCCACACGGGAAGCAAACCCCACCAGCAGCGGGCGCGGAGCCGGGCCTGGCACGGGGGACGCTGCTCCAGGCGGGGGATTGCAGCTGCTCCTGGTGCTGCTGGCTCAGTCTTCCCTAATTTGCTCCAGGTTAAACGCTTCTGGATGGAAACGTTCCTCCAGGCCTGGGAAAAGTGCTGAGCTGAGCTGCCGCTGCACCCAGCGGTTTCATAACCACCAGCACCAGACCCCGCCGGGAACGCGGGGGGCTGGCGGCTGGGCAGCGGTGGGCAGCGGGAATAGCTGGAACTGGAGGCCTGGAAAAGCCCCTGGGGCAGCTCCAGGCTGCGGGAGCCCCCGGGCAGGGCAGCCCCTGCCCCCGGGCACGCAGCAGCGCCCGTGCCAAGCCCGCAGCGGCTCTGCCGGGAGCAGGGAAGAGCCCTTCCCGCCGGCTAACGAGGAGGAGATTGCGAAAAGGAAGTTCTCATTTCGCCTCCTGGCTCTAAAGCCTCTGGCTTAATGCTCTGGGCTCCCTCCCGGATTTGCTCCGTAAGCTCCGGGGCTGGGGATTCTCATTCCGAGCGCTTCTCTTCATGGTCAGAGTGGGGCTGGAGGGGCTGGGGGAGATCTCGGAGCCTCGGAGTTCCACCTGCTCGGGCTCCCGTGTCCTCCCCATCCCCTCCCCGGAGCACGGCAGCGTTTGGGGACATCCATCGGACCCCAAAAGCGGCTCCAAGCCCTCCCAGCCCCTCGGGCGGAGCCGCTGGAATGATGCAGCCACCAAACCCGGAGTGGGAGCTGGGATAAGATTTGGGATCAATTCGCCGACAGAAAGAGGCCGAAGCCGGTCAATCACCGTGGTGGGCTCGGCCCGGCTCTGGGAGGGAAGCGCGTCACCTCTCAGCGGGTGTTTCTGCACTTTTCAGCCCCGTCTCGGAGCTCAGCCTGCCTGGGGGCTCGGGGCACCGGTCCCGGCCGCCAGCGCTCGGGCCGGGGGCTCCATCCCCTCCCACGCCTCGGGGGGAGGAAAGGGGAGGGGGTAACACCTTCCTCCTCCTTCGCTACAACCCAGGGATTGCGGCGCACAAATCATCCCCGACAACTCCACAGCTTCGCAGCTCCCATCTGCTGCGAGAGAGAGAGAGAAAAAGAAAAAAAAAAACCCAACAAAAAACTTGGAAGGAGCCAGAAATGAGCAACGTTACGGGAGAGGTTTTGCAGAACAGATGTCCACACCTTGCACCCACAGCGGCGTCTTCCCACAGGATTCGGGGGGTCCCTGGCAGGACTCTGCCCTGCAGCTGCCTCAGCCCTAAAATTAAGCGAGCAAGTGAACAAAAAGCCTCCCCAGCAAAGGCTGGAGACGTTTGGCTCCTGCTGCCGGCGGCTGCACATCTCGTGGAACAAAGCCCAGCACCCAGGAGCTGCGGGCCAGGCGCGCTGGGGTGGCAGGGGAGGGACCGGGGGGCTCGGGGGGCTCTGCAGACGGGGCCGCTCGCCCCACGTGGCTGTTTTTGGGGTAAAAAGGGCTCGAACCGGGAGGAGGAACTGGTGGAGGGCGCGCAGGGGTGGCCATCCCAGCTGGGGGATGAGCAGGGGCACATCTCTCCCACACGCCACGGGTGTCTACGCCATAAATCCCGGTTGCCTCCCCTGGCAGGGGGTTTGGCTGCCTTTCCCTGCAGGAGAAGCTCTTCCCGGGGTGGGATTTTCCACGCGGGGATTCTGGCTGTGGAGGCGCGCGTACAAATGGGCCCCGGGCTCCGTGTCCGGGCTCCCTGGGGAGCTCAGGTGCCCTTTCATCCAGTGACAAATTCCCGCTGCCAGCTCGATGTGCTAACTTAGGCGAGACCCATTTTCCTGCCTCTCCTAACGAGCTCCCGCACCCCAGAAACGACGCAGCCCCTCGGCACCGCTCCAGGCCGGAGGGAAGGAGGCAAGATTTTGGCTCATGCCCCCGTGGAAGGTCTGTGCCCACGCCCGGCACACGCCAGGCAAAGAGGGGCAGCGCCTCCTGCCCCACGGCTGCCCTGTGATGTCCCAGCCGTGTCTCCAGCAGTGCCAGCGGGCCCTGGCTCGGCACAGCCCCCCAGCACGGAGCCCCGCTGTGTCCCTGCGGCCTCCAGGAGGGTTGGGGACCCCCCAGCTCCCGGTCACAGCCCCCCCCGAGGCAACAACCCCGAGGGGGTGCAGCCGTGCTGAGCCCTGAGCTGAGCCCGCATGCCAAGAGCCGCGGGATGCTCAGATCCAGCGAGGGAAGCTGGAGCAGCGCCTCGGAGCTTGGGAAAACACAGGGAGCAGGGGAAGGAGCAGGTGCGCGCCCTGGAGAGTCCCTGTGGCCCTGGAGAGGGATTTCCAGCGCCGGGGAGCGATGGGGAGCCGGGGACGGGCGCGGGCCTCGGGGTACGGCAGGGACAGGATCACCCCCGCTGTCCCCATCGCGGCCGGACACGGCTCTGGGGTGGCACCTCTGCCTTGTCCCGGCACCGCTGCAGCTCCAGGACAGCAGAGGGTCCCCGGTCCCACCCAGACCTGTCACCCCTCGCTGCTCCCCTGCCTTTGGGGTCCTCCCGCGCCCAGAGACCGCGGCCAGGGCCGGCGGCAGAGCGGGACGGTGACGCGGCTCCCTGAGAAGGGAAGGGGCTCCGGGCCACCCCCAGACCGAGTCCCCATCCCCGGGGACGCGCTCAGCTCCTCGCACCGGAGCCTCCGCCGCGGGACTCGCTCCCCCCCC
>JANEHK010001353.1:0-13333 GCA_025960845.1 Tachycineta bicolor | reverse complement strand
GCTGAGGAAGGAAGCTGGGTTCACAATGTTAGCTACCACAATTTCAACATCATCTTGTTCAGAAACCTCTGTGGGGAGAGCCAATGTCCCCCTTTTGCCTCAAGGACTGCAGACATCGCGTGAGATACTAGCACAGTCATCTTCTGGCCTAGGGTGAATTTGCGTGCCTCTTGGATGTTTATTGCTACTGCTGCAACTGCTCTGAGGCACCTTGGCCATCCTTTAGCTGCTGTGTCCAGTTGGTTGGAAAGATAGGTCACTGCCCTCTGGTATGGGCCTAAGTTCTGTGCTAATATTCCCAAGGCAATCCCTTGCTTCTTGTGGGAAAACAGGAAAAATGGATTACTCACATCTGGAAGTCCTAGGGCTGGAGCTGACATAAGGGCTTTCTTTAGTTGGTCAAAGGCTCGGGTTGCTTCTTTTGTCCACTCAAGATCTCTGCTCCCTTCCATGATCAAGTCATACAGAGGTTTAACAAGCAACCCATAGTTATAAATCCACAGTCTGCACCACCCTGTCATGCCTAAAAGGTTCTTAGTTCTTTCACTGTCTGAGGTTTCAGGGTCTGGTATATTGCTTCCTTGCGATCCTGCCCCACAGTCTTTTGTCCAGCACTCACTTTATAACCCAGGTAAATAACTGTTTGCCTCACTATTTGGGCTTTCTTCTGGGATACTCAATACCCCTGCAGGCCTAGAAAGTTTAGGAGGCTTACTGTCCAGTCCACACATGTCTCCTGGGTCCCGGTGGCTATTAAGAGATCATCCACATACTGGAGTAACTGTCCTTCTCCTGGTGGAGGTTCCCAGGACTCTAAATCCTTGGCAAGCTGCTCTCCAAATATAGTGGGGGAATTCTGGTACCCCTGCAGTAACACACACCATGTGAGCTGAGTTTTTCTCTTGTTTTAGGGCTTTCCTACTGGAATGCAAAAGTTTTCTGGCTGGCTTCATGGAAAGGGAGGCAAAAGAAAGCCTCCTTTAGATCTAGAACAGTAAACCAAGTTAGTTCAGGTGTTAAACGGGTTAACAAGGTGTAGGGATTGGCAACCACTGGCTACAAGTCTTCAGTTACCTTGTTAACAGCCCTTCAATCTTGTACTAATCTGTATAACCCATCTGGTTTCTTTACTGGCAGAATAGGAGTATTAACACTCTCTCAGTGTTAGAATAGGAGATTGACACTCTCTCAGTAGTCCTAACTGCAGAAAGTTTTCAATAATTGGGCTAATCCCTTCTATATCTTCTTTCTTTAGGGGGTATTGTTTAACCCGTACTGGCTGTCCTCCCTCTTTAAGCCTGATTTGCACTGGTAGTGCACTCTTTGCTCTTCCTGGTATATTGGAGGCCCATACTCCTGGAAATACTTGATCCATTATTTTCCTAAAATTTTCCTTTTCACTTGTCACTTCAATTTCTTTGGTTATTAGCATTAAGCTTAAGAGTTCTACTTATTGTTGATCCTTTACCTCCAAACTCATTTCCCCATTTTTGAATATTCTTCTTGCTTCCAGCTGCTCTAGCAAATCTCTGCCCAAAAGTGCAGCTGGAGCATTAGGCATGTATAAAAATTGATGGACGCTCTAGTGTTTACTTAATTTATACTTCAATGGTTTGCAAAAATAAGCTCTTTCAGACTGGTCAGTTGCCCTTTTACCATAACATAGTCATTGGTTACAGGTATTAGGGCCTTATTTAACACTGAAAATGTTGCTCCTGTGTCTATCAAAAATTTCACTTCTTTTTCTTTGTTCCCCAATTGAATTATAACCAGAGGGTCCCCTGGGGTAGGGCCCTCCGGTCCCCCTCAGTCCTCCTTTACATGAGCAACTACTTTTTCCTTTTCCTGATCACCTTTTCTATGTTCATCAGCCTTTCTTAATTCTGGGCACTGATTTTTCCAGTGACCAAATTTCTTACAAAATGCACATTAATCTTTTCCTAGTTGAGGTGGTCCTTGTTTTGGTGGACCTTGCCCACGTTTTCTCTTTTCTCCTTTTTTACTACTGCTACTAATTTCTTCCTCCCTTATTTATATCCTTCTTTCTGGTTACTAAAAACTTTTAATGCTTTATTTAGTAAAGTTTTTAAATTCCAGCTGTTTGGACCCCAGATCTTCTGGAGTTTCCGCCTGATATCTCCTGTGGATTGTCCTAAAAATAAATTTATTAATTGCTGTGTTCCTTCATCAGATCCAGGATCCAGGGTGGTGTGTGTGTCGGCGCATTGCGTCTTGCAGGTGATCTAGAAATTCAGAAGGTGTTTGAGAGGGGCCCTGTTTGATAGCATATAACACAGACCAGTTTATGGTTTTGGGGATTGCTCTTTCTAGCCCTTTTAATATCAGTTCTTGCTATCTTTCTAACCATCCTAACCCCTCATCATCATTAGGATCCCAACCTGGGTCTGGAAAGGGAAATACATCTTTACCATCCTCCTGTGTTGTCCTACAATCATCCTCAGCCAGATCCCCAGCCACTTTCAAAACTAAATGCTCCTCAGTTCCTGTTAAGGCACCAAGTAGCAGTTGCAGATCTGCCCAATCAGGTGAATGCTGCTTAATCATATCTCAGCACCAAAAATTTCTCGGCTATTTCTGCCAGCTCTGGGCATAAGTTCTGGGCTCTCTGCTTTCTGCACACAATCAAAGCCTTTTCTTAGGGAGACCCAACTCCAAACACCAACCGTTTTAGGCTCGCAAAGAAAATAGCCAGGGCTCCCTCACGACTCCAAACACACTTCACCAGAAGTTTCAACAAGGTGTCGCCGAAAAATCCTACGGCTTTCGGCCGGGACACCACACACAAATCCCTCCGTGAGAAGGAGGTGGGGGGTAACCCTGATCCCACGCTGCCTCTCCACTGCTCTGTGGTTAGGGACTGCACCACGAGGACTTTAAAATATTACCACACACTCTAGCAACTGCAAGCCTCACAAACAAGCAGAAATATTTTTTTAACTAAAACCCTCACTCACTAAAAAACGTTCTTGGGGTTTTACAGGGAGTTTAGAGACGCGGCCCGAGGCTGCAGAGCCTGGATTCCCCTGCGGTTACCGGGGAAACAAATCACCCCCTCCCAATTGCTGGGGCTGGCTCAGGTTTGAAACCGCCTTACGCAGCTCTCTACTTTTAGCTCAAAAATAAACAATTTTAACTTACACAAATGCTTTTTTCACCTAACAAAATATCAGCAAAATGCTGTTGCCAAAAGCACACCCTGTCCAAGCTCACACAGAGTCTAATTTCCCCTGGAGCACACAATCTGGATACAAAACAAACACTTTAAATCCTTCCTCTCTCTCAAACAGAGGGATCCCTCCACTGATCAGGCGGGGAATTCAAAAGGCTTTTACAAATTCAAGCTTGCAACACTCCTAAAAACACTTACACAGGTTACTAACTGTGGTGGTTTCAGGCAGATTTTGGGAGAAATGCTCCTGAGGGGCCCACCTTCCCTCCCCCCAACCGGTTCGGGAAAAAACTTCCTCAGAGAGAAGTGGAAAAAACCTGTTTATTACACAGGCAAAGCACTCCCAGCACAATACCCGATGACAAGAGCTTCGTGCCACTTACGGAGGGATAACAAACTTAAAGAAAAGTCTCTCCTCTTGAAGATTGTCACGGTGCTCCACCGCTCCGTCTCCACTGGCGTTGGGAGAAAAGGAGATGTGCAGGGCTGGTCTTGGTGGGGTGGGTCCCCTGTGGAGGTCCCCAGTGCTTCCCCAGGTCCTTAGTCCGGAGAGGTTGGAACGGTTCCGAGGAGAGAGCAAAAAAAGAAAAAAAAGAGGGAAAAAAAAGGAAAAAAGGAAAAGGAAAAAAAAAAGCAAAAAAAGCGCTTCAGCTATTCTACAGCGTCTAACTACGCTAGCACTAAACTAACTAACTGCCGGGGAAAAAAAAACAACAGAGCTTCTTCAGTCTTGCCGGGTTCCAACTCCCCCGCTTCAAGGTCACTCCGATGAGCAGTTTTCCTGGGGAAAAACAAACCGCGCTTGCCCTCCCCCCTGCACCCAACAAACGATTGGGGATACACAGTCAAACCCAGGACACTTCCACCCCTTATCCCCATATCGTTGACTTACAGACAGAACCAACGTATAAAACTTCCATCCATTCTCCCCACAAAAAAAAAAAACCAAAAACAATACAAGCAATACCCATCATGCTCCTGTCACGTTCCACACTGAGCCACTGAATCCAGGCCCCAGGCTGCAGGGCAGCAGGAATCCTCTCTCACTTACTCATACCTTCAACACTTGCTCATACCTTCAACACTTAACACATACCCTCTCACGTACACATTTCCTTCTATTTCATTCTGCGTGGTTTCAGCAAACAGTGATGTTTACAAATTATTCTCACCCAACAATCAGATCTCCCTGAGGTACACATCGTGTGGTTCCATCTTTCTGCATTATCCACCATGTGCAACCTGGTCCATGAGCAAAACAACCCCACGAATGGGTTTGTCTGTACTTGAGGCAGACTTGATCCACACTCTGTTCCCTAACAGACCTCTGACATGCACCACTGGGACTTTATCTCCATCTGTTGTATGCAGAGGCTCAGCCTGGGCGGGTCCTGCTCGGTTGGTGGAGCCTCGGGTGTTGACCAACCAGGTGGCCTTTGCTAAATGCTGCTCCCAATTCTTGAAAGATCCCCCCCCCAGTGCTTTCAACTGGGTTTTTAACAATGCATTGTGCCTCTCCACTTTGCCTGCAGCAGGTGCATGGTAGGGAATATGGTACACCCACTCAATGCCATGTTCCCTAGCCCAGGTGTTAATAAGGCTGTTCTTGAAATGAGTCCCGTTGTCTGACTCAATTCTCTCAGGGGTACCATGCCTCCAAAGAACTTGTTTCTCTAGGCCAAGGATTGTGTTCCGGGCAGTAGCATGGGGCACAGGGTAGGTCTCCAGCCACCCCGTGGTGGCTTCCACCATTGTGAGCACATAGCGCTTGCCTTGGCGGGTATGGGGAAGGGTGATGTAGTCAATCTGCCAGGCTTCCCCGTACTTGTACTTGGACCATCGCCCACCATACCATAGGGGCTTCACCCGCTTGGCCTGTTTGATGGCAGCACACGTCTCACAGTCATGGATAACCTGAGAAATACTGTCCATGGTTAGATCCACCCCTCGGTCTCGTGCCCACTTATAGGTGGCATCTCTACCCTGATGGCCTGAGGCATCATGGGCCCATCGAGCTAAAAACAATTCTCCCTTGTGTTCCCAATCTAAATCAATCTTTGACACTTCTATTTTTGCTGCCCGATCTACCTGCTCGTTGTTTCGATGCTCTTCATTAGCTCTACTCTTGGGGATATGGGCATCTACGTGACGGACTTTCACAGGTAGTCTCTCTACCCTGGTAGCAATGTCTTTCCACTCCTCAGCAGCCCAAATTGGTTTCCCTCCACGCTGCCAATTAGCCTCTTTCCACCTCTTCAGCCATCCCCACAGAGCATCGGCTACCATCCATGAATCAGTATAGAGGTAGAGTCTCGGCCACCCCTCTCTTTCAGCAATGTCCAAGGCCAATTGAACAGCCTTGAGTTCTGCAAGGACTAGCCTCTCTCATCATCTCCTGGTCGATAACTGGATCATGTGACAGGGATCCCAGATGCCTTGCTTCAGTGCCATCCAGAATTGTAGCCTCACCTGCAGCATCCCAGAGACGGACTAACCAACTAATTATAGATTCATCAGGTTGTCGCCGGTAATCCTTTCTTAGGCCTCGAAGATCCTTCAGGGAAAAGGAATCAATATTGCCTTCTGTTCCTGTACTAGAAGCTTTGGCCTCTGATTTTGGTGAAGGTCCTTCTCTTGGGTCATCATCGTCCACTGGTCGATCGGTTTTGTGCATGTGCTTCTTTGCTGGAGCAACTGCCAGGGGCTTAGGCTTACTGTCTGGTTTAGCTGCCGACTCAGGCTCAGGTTCTGGTTTGGCTGCTGGCTTCGTAACTGGGGTGTTGGCTGCAGTCTGAGCGACTGGGGTAGCTGTTGATTTGTATCCCTCACCCCCTGCCTCTGTCTGCTGCCCTACAGTCTCTAGCAATGTGCAATAAGCATATGCCAGGGCCCAGCTTACTGCAGCGATCTTCTCCCCCTTAGAGCCATCATGGTACCTGTCTTTCAGATATTTCCCCAGCTCCACTGGATTCTGAATTTGTTCCCGTGGAAAATCCCAGACTACAGGGTCAGACAATTCCTTGAGGAGTTGGCCCATATCCTCCCATTCTCCACACCACTCAGAATTTCCTCTGCCTGGGTCAGGAGTTTCATCAGCCCCGCTAGAAATCTCAGCCCATATTCTAGAGAAGCTGTACACTGTATAGAGGAGGCTTACCAGATGACATACCAGAAAGATGGTCTCTAACACTCAGGGGAAACTCAGCATTCTCTAACAATGATTTAACTGATTCAGAGGAGAAGAAGGAAACAAAAGACTGCAATGCTTCATCCTCTGCTCCTCCTCCCACAAACAGGGTGAATAACCATAACTATGACCCATACATACTAGGAAAAGATCTCAGCACCTTTATAAACTTCCTACAAATTATTATCATTAAACCAAGGCCAATAGCTACTCTAATCCGTGTCCCTCTACTGTAAAAACTGCGTATTAATGACAATATTGGGGCTATCTCTGGATATGCAAATAAACCTAAGGACCACAAAGGTATTAATACCTCAAAGAAGCCTAAGGATCCAAAACACATCAAGGCGCCCACCCCAAGAGACATGAGTTCAAGCAGCATAGTTCAGCACAGGGTTTTTCCACTCTCTCTCGAGCCCCATGTCTGGGCGCCAAGAAGTTGTGGTGGTTTCAGGCAGATTTTGGGAGAAATGCTCCTGAGGGGCCCCCCTTCCCTCCCCCCAACCGGTTCGGGAAAAAACTTCCTCAGAGAGAAGTGGAAAAAACCTGTTTATTCATTATTATGAAAAACACTCCCAGCACAATACCTGATGACAAGAGCTTCGTGCTGCTTACGGAGGGATAACAAACTTAAAGAAAAGTCTCTCCTCTTGAAGATTGTCACGGTGCTCCACCGCTCCGTCTCCACTGGCATTGGGAGAAAAGGAGATGTGCAGGGCTGGTCTTGGTGGGGTGGGTCCCCTGTGGAGGTCCCCAGTGCTTCCCCAAGTCCTTAGTCCGGAGAGGTTGGAACGGTTCCGAGGAGAGAGCAAAAAAAGAAAAAAAAGAGGGAAAATAAAGGAAAAAAGGAAAAGGAAAAAAAAAAGCAAAAAAAGCGCTTCAGCTATTCTACAGCGTCTAACTACGCTAGCACTAAACTAACTAACTGCCGGGGAAAAAAAAACAACAGAGCTTCTTCAGTCTTGCCGGGTTCCAACTCCCCTGCTTCAAGGTCACTCCGATGAGCAGTTTTCCTGGGGAAAAACAAACCGCGCTTGCCCTCCCCCCTGCACCCAACAGACGATTGGGGATACACAGTCAAACCCAGGACACTAACACACTCCAAAATCACACAAATCAAAATGCTTACAACACAAACTCTCACAGACCACGATACATACGGTGCACCAATAATTCTTCCACGCCTGAAGACACAAACACACAAATCCACGAGACCACAAAACACGGATCCGTTCACACCACACACACCCGGTGTGCGCGGGGCCGCGATCGGGATTTTCCGCCACCCACAACGAGACCCTTCGCGTCCCAGCACGGGCTCGCCACTCGGATTATGGATTGTCAAGGTACCTTTAAACACAAACTGAAACCGGAGCCACCACTGCTCCTAATAACAACAAAACCGGTTATTTCACTGCCGCCGCTGCCCCCTCACGGGACACGGACTACCAAGACACCTTTCAACTGCGAGCTGCCACAACAAAACCCAGTCACCGCTGTCCCCACTACGGGACACGGATACCAAACCACTGACACCAGGCTCCGCAGAGCTGTCACAGCTGTTACAAACAAACCCAAGAGGCGTGTGTTGTGCACCAGACGTCTCTCAGTGTCTTACCAACCGCCTGTACCAAGGTACCTCTTTTCAAGTATAAACACACCTTCTGTCCGTAGTTCCAGCAGGTTCTGGTCTTTCCCCGGGTGGTCAGCAGGACCGCAGGAGCCCTCTTCCCAGAAAATTCTGGGTGGGCACCCAGAGGGGTCCTGGACCCCGCTGGCCCCACGGCCAGAGAGAGCAGTCTCCTTCCTGGCTCACCAAAATGACTTATTAAAGAAATATGGGTATTGATCTAGTATCGATACCGAATTGTGACAGACAAAAACTCTCTAACAGTTTCAAGTTAGAAAGTGTATGTTTATTACGGCTGGTCAGCACAGATGATATCTCTCTAATATGCACTGCAAAATTCACAGGTAATTACAAAGCCTTTTATTTACAAAAGTGTTGAATATCTAAAATACAAATACATATTCATACCCCTGTCACCTCCCATTCCTCGTTTCTATGCTGATTGACCAAAAAAAAAAAGCTATTAGGCATGCGTAGTTTGTTTCCTAAAATGAGTCGGGGGTCTCTTCTGGGGAGGGGTCACTAAAAATGAGGAAGTAAGACGAGTCTTCTTCGTCCTGACCTTTCTACCTTTTCAATGAATTCATGACAAATGAATCCTTGGTAGAACTTATAGTTTCCTGTGTTCAATGGCTTCTTTAAGCAGGAAATCTGCAGTTATCTTATATCTTATTTACTGCATTTTGGTTTTTGTTACACTCACATGAACATAAAGCTGACAAGCAGTGAATTACTAAATCCGGGACAGCTTATATAAGATCTGGGCTCCATGAACTGCAAGCAAAGTTTATCTACCTACTTCAGCTAATCCAGCAACTATGATCTTAACTTTCCTAAAGTCCCTAATTCTTCAAATTTAATATCTCATACCCAGCAGCATTTGGGATCTGAGGGCTTTTGGGATGCAGAATTTGGGATTTCGGATCATTTTAGCATTGGGGTTTGGGTATCCAGTAGCATTTGAGATCTGGAGTTTGGGATTTTTAGGATCCAGGATCTGGGATTTGAAAGCATTTGGGTCATTCCTTGGGATCCAGCAGGACTTGGGATCATTTCAGACCCCAGGGTCCCCGAAGCCCCCGAGATCCCCAAAGGGCCCCTTTGTCTCCGCTCAGCCGCTCCCATTGCTGGCCCCGCCCCTTTCCCCGCCCCATTTCCTCACCGCCAGGCCCCGCCCACTTTCGGCTTCTCCGCGCGCGGGTCGCGGTGAATCTGCTCCGGGCTGCGGGCGGGGACCTTGGGGACACGAGCGGCCACATGGTCCTGGCGTGGCGCGGTCACGGGAGCCGCCAGCTCGCCCAGGGTGGCCACCACGGCCAGCAGCGCTTCCAGCAGCTGGGGAGGGAACAGGGGAGGTGGCGGGGACCTCGTTTCACTTGTGGCCTCCTGGGGTGGCCCCTGTGCCCTCCCGGGATCCTTCTGTCCCCTCCCTGGGGGGTGCAGCTGCCCCCTCTGCCGCCCCCCTGCCACCCCCCACTGTCCCCTCTGCCACCCTCGGTCCCCTCCACCCCTTTGTCACCTTCACCCTTCCTGTCATCCCCTCCTGTCCCTTTGGGAACCCCTGTCCCCTCCTGCCAACCCCGTGTCCCCCCTGTCCCCCCTGTCCCACCCCTCGCCGGGATTGTCGCACCTCTCGAGGCTCCATGGCCGCTGGGGACACTCCGAGGGACGGGGGGGACACGCCCGGGTGACACTCGAGGAACGGGCGGGTCCGGGTGCGGCCCCTCAACCTCCGCCGGTCCGGCCCCCGCGCCCGCCGCTGTCACCGCCGGGGTCACAGCCAGGGGGGAGAGGGGACAGGGCTGCTCCCTTCCCACGTTCCATCCCGGCTGCCGGAGCCTTGGAGCTGCCCTGGGGGCCCTGGGGCTGCCCCGAGTGCTGCGCCCCGAGCCGGGGCCCCTTCGCAGCGCTCCCAGTCTGCCCATCCAGCCTGGAGCAGCCAGCGAGGGCTTCAGCTGGGACGGCAGAGAGGCGCTGCTGGGAGGGACACCTCACTTGGGTTAGGTTTGTTCTTCGCAACTTTGGGAAAAATGACTTTGGGAGTTTTCTACCAGAAATCTCCCCCCTCCTCCACTGAGCCGAAGGGCGTTCAAGGTTTTCCCTTTTTGGGGCAAATCAAAGCCATGCACTGCTGCTCCTAATTCGAGGTAGAAGAACTGACGGCTTTCCTCTGAGCCGGTGGCAGCGAACACGCAGGGCCGGGAAAGGCGGGCCGGGAGGTGCGGAGAACTTTGTTTGTGTTTTCAGCTGAACGCCTCGGGCCCGGGCCCGTCGCAGGGCTGTTGCTCATCTCCGCCTTTCCCCTCACACAGCCCGGGGGGCGCGGAGAGCGCGGGCCGAGGCTGGGCCGTGTGCACAGCCCGCCGCTGGCTGCGATTGGGCGATGGTGCCGTCACTCGTGGTTATGGCGCGCTGATTGGGCAGAGCGGGGCCAAGCCCGGCCCCGGGGCCGCCCCCTCCCCGGGCGCCCCTGGCGCAGCAGAGCCGCCATTGGCGGAGCGTCTGTGCGGGCCCGGGAGCGGCGGCAGCGGCCGGAGCCCGGGGAGGCGGCGGCGGAGCTCGGAGGCGGCCCCAGCGCAGGTGGGAGCCGCGCTGGGTTGTGCCGGGGCTCGGGGCTGGCTGCGGGCCGAGGGCGCCCGGGGCCTGGTCCGGGGGCTCTGGCGGGTTCCTTGTGCCGTGTCCGCCCCGTGTTGCCCGTGGCCTGAGGGCGCTGCGGGAGCGGCTGCCCGCGGTCTCCTTGCCGCTGGCGCCTCGGCCGGAGCCGCAGCCAGAGCAGCGCTGCCTCGTCCCGCTTCCTGTGGGGAGCACGGAGGTGGCTGCCCTGTCCCCGGGAGTGTGCGGGAAAATTCGCGTCTCCAGAGGTTTCTGTCCCCAAAGGACGCAGAGGAGTCCTGTAAAAGTGACTTTCATCCTGAACAAAGGGAGAGGCCATGCGGCATTTGCCATGGGGTCTCTTTGATCGTTGTAGTACGCAGCCTCCTTTTTATCCTAATTTTCTCTTCTGCCTCTCCCTCTCCCTTTGCCCAGTGGCGAAGGTACTTGGAAAGTTGAGGCTTCCTGATCCGCCTACTGCGTGTCCTCGTTAATATGCACTCCCGCTTTTGTATTTCATCCGATATTCATAGCTCTGTTCAGTCTTTGTTCTTCTTCTCGATGTTCAGGAATTTAGCAGGATCTTGGCTGAGCAGCAGTCCGTGTCAATGAGTAGCATTTTCTGAAACTGATGGTTTCTCCCATTACTTCCTTATCTCCAAGTCCCTGACCCTCTCTACAGGCAGATTCACTGTTTGACTCTGTTTTTTCTTCCTGGGTCCTGTTTGGATTTGGGATTATTCTCAGTGACCTCCTTTGCTGTCCTTTTGGAGCCGTTTGTGGCTCAGGAGGCCTGGCTGCCAGCTGCATCCCCTTGCTCCCCTGCTGAATGAGCTGCACTCAGCAAGGTGTCTGTGCATGGTCAAAAGATGAGAGTTGCTGTAGCACAGAAGAGGAGAAAGAGCATTTGTTTAACCCATGGTGTGCCAGGGAACTATGAACCCGTGTCCCATTCCCATCCTTTCCATGTTTGGACCAATACACGAGCTGCTTTTTTATTTCCTTTGTTACTTGTTTCACCACTTTTTGGTTGTCATCTATTTGCCAACCGGATGTGGAGTCATTTAATTTTCCACACTGTGCTCCTCCTTCTGCTAATAGATAATCTGATCCCATCCCATGATGAAATGTCGTGTTCTTCATTTGAGTGGACTGATTGGCCAGACTCAGGAGCTGGATCTGTCTGATTGATTATTATTTCGAGGACATCTTGTAATCTAATTATGGCATTGAAATGATAAATGGGTTCTCTGGCTCCTGATTTCAATTCATTCGGGTTCCCAGGGGCTGCTCCATGGTGTTGTAGCATTTGTTCTGGTGGCCGTTCATCTTTTCCCCATTTTTGGTTGCTCCATCCAGCCAGGGCTGCATCAATTGATCTCTTTTCTCTAATTAAATCATCACATACTCGGATTCCCAACTGATTTCGCTGAACTTGTGGTCGCAAGAACACCCCAGTGCTCTCATGCTCCCTGTGTGACCTAGACAGTGACAGCACATGTTTGAGTGGGGAGAGGGATGATTCCCCCCCAGTTCTTTTAGTGGAGTTTTCACAGCATTCTCCATTTGCTGTATTCCTTTGCAGCTGCACCAGTTTCTGTTGCAGAGTCAGATATCCTGAGTGTGGGCTCTGCCTCTGGCTGTGCAAATTCCATCTGTGCAAGCAGGCAGAGCTTGGGGTGAGGGGCAGAGGGAATCAGCCCAATTCCTGCCCCAGGCAAGAAGACCCTGGTGCATTGTCCACACTTTTCCCCAGCAGTGTTAATTTGCATTTCTAAAGTTCCTCTCCTGGCTGCCTGGAGCCAAGCTTCTCTTCCAGAGCAGCCATTGAATGATTCACATGTGGTCCCCCCACAATCTTTTTGTTCTTTTTATTTTTTTTTTTTTTACCATATTATATTACCTGTTTATGCCTTAACAAGTCACCTTTAAAGCTCTTCTAGTTTTGCAGAATGCAAGCTAAAGGTGAACCTCGAAAGATCCATACCAAAATTTTGCCATCACTAAGAGCCACACACAAACGTACAGAAAAATATTCCAAAGCAATCAAGTTTTTACTACTTCTTCTCCAAGGACTGAAAATTGATTCTCACACCCCTGGCCCAAACCTAACTGACAATATAAAAGTAGGCTTATTACGAAAAATTATTCTAATGGTGTAATCTTTTCACTGGAACTGTGGGAAAAACCCAAGAACTCCAAAAATATCTTTTGTGTTTAAGAGTCAAGGCATTACTTGATTCTGTCCATGGTGTGCAACAGAAATAATTTCAACCACACATAGCCCGGGTGTGCAGAGAAAATCATTCCACAACACGTGAGTTTTACTAGATTTTTCCTAAACTTTAAATAGCCTGAACCCTGAGAAATCCACTGGTTTCATGTTCATTGCTTCCTAGTTGTGAAGTACTTAGTATTTGGTTTCCTGTTGCAGCCACATTTCTTTGCCTTAATGTGATGTTAATTAGGTCTGCACTCCTGAATTTCCTTCTCAGCCTTTTCCAGACCAGGTGTCTCCAACTATTCCAGGGGCAGGGTCTGGGGCAGATGTTCTTTGCTGTTTGCTGATGGGCTTTGATGTTTTGTTGATGGTCGTTATCTTTGTGGGTATCTTTTGTGCACTTTCCAGTCTGTTGAGATGTGAAACTCATCTCTGTAGAGTGGTGTAACATCCCTTAAAATGAAACCTTTAAAATTCCTTTTCCCCGGGCAAAGGCAAATCAAGCCTGAGTAG
>JANEHK010001352.1:0-13340 GCA_025960845.1 Tachycineta bicolor | reverse complement strand
GGGGGGGAAGGACTGGGATTGCGTTCGGTTCGCCCGGAGAGCACGCACGCACGACTGGGAGCTGCCTGAAGTCCACAGCTAGCGGAGGAGCCTGGTCCTGGGAATTCTATCATTTTGTTGGAGCGCCCAGGAATTCGGAGTTTCTTCGCTGTCCTCCTGGATTCCAGGTCAGCCCGAGACCAGCCGCTGCGGCTTTCTCCAGCGCTGTCCACCTTGCCTGCCAGGACACCCCCCTGCTTGCCGAGGACAGTCCACCGCTTCCAGCTTCCAGCTATCAGCGCCGGAGCTCCCAGCGTTTGCCCTTGGGGTCCTTAGTTCTGTTTTACTGTTTTTTTATAAGTGCTGCTGTTTGTTTGTCCTGTTATATTTACTAGTAAAGGACTGTTATTCCTTCCCCATAGCTCTGACCAAAAAGTTTTTCTTTTTAATCTTCCAAATTATAATAATACGGAGGGAAGGATTTGAATTCCTCATTTCCTAGAGAGGCCTGCCTCTCCATAGCAAACACCTGTCTTTTTTCAAACCGAGACAAACCCAAACCATCCTGGGATTTTGTGATCTACTCTGAGACCGATGCATGCGCCAGCCTGCTGAGCTCAAGGAATCTCTGGGATAGAGAATAGCAGGATGTATTGCAATAGCCTTTGTTTATCTTCCCTGTTACACTGGTGTGTTGGGAGTCTGGTCAGTCTTACTGGTCTGATGATGGGACAAGTCCATGAGCAGCCTTTGGGCTCACCGAGGGTCGGGTCTGGTCTTTCTGGCCCTGGAAATCCAAACTGCTATGAAGGGAACTGACTGCCTCTCCTTTTCTGCTGGGATGTTTCTTTTCACAGAATCATTTAGGTTGGAAAAGATCTCTGAGATGGAGTCCATTTCCTGCATTCCTGCTGATTGAGCCACCTGCATAGGTACACTCGCTCCTGTTTTTCCTCCTGAAGCTGTGAAAACTGGAAACTTTAGAAAGGGAATTTCCAGGTCTGGCAGTGGGAAAGGCAATAAGGTGAGTAACAGGATCTTGAGCTGACTGCTGGGAATGGAGCGGAGTGGCAAGTACAGCGTGGGTTTGGGTAACAAAAAAAGTCATCAGAGCTCCTGCTGTGGCGAAAATTTGCTTTAGAGATGGACTTGATTTGCAGATAGCACGTTAAACTCACCGACTGTGATGGAAAATTACTGCCCTCACATTCTCTCTTTGTCCTGTTGTAATCCTAAATACTCGGAGAGATGTTTATCCATGCTGTTAATGTGTAGTAATGGGATTGCTATTTTAAAACTCAATACAAATCTCACACTAAAACAGAAAGGCTTATAGATTAGTCTGTCAAGAGCTGTCTTAATAGATCTGTCTGACATTTGAAACACTTTCCCCAAAAGTACACTTTCAGTTTCAAATTACTTCTTAAATGTTGCTGCCTGCAGATTCCAGGCCAGCTAATACAAGTTGTCAGTAAGAAAACCTTTCTCGTCAGCTCCTGAGAAGCTGGAAATCATAAATGTGTTTTGGTGTGGGTTTTTTGTTTTGTTTTGTTTTGTTGTTTGTTTTTTTGTTTGTTTTTTAATAAGAATGTGTTCCCTCCTAAATCAGAGAGTGGTGGTTTCAAACATATTCTTTACTTTTGTGGTTTCAGCCATCTGGTAGGCTGAAGAAGCTGGAGAGGTGGGGATGTTGGGGAAGTTTAGAACGGATCTTTCTAATACTGCTACTTGCAGTGTGAAAAGCTGAATGGTGCTGACTCGATTGAGACTCCTTTTGAGATGCAAAATATTGCTAGCAGATGGTATACACATTTATAGTCTAGGCAATTGAAGCTGGATTTAATGCCCTTTTCATATTTTAACATTATTCCATACCCTTCTCATTTCCTTCCACAGCCTCTGGCCCCTCTGTCAGTGTACTCACAGCCTTTTTGCTTCCGACTCTTAAAGGCCTGTTAATTAGCAGTAATTGCAGTTATTCATCAAGTTCAGAGCCATGTCTTTGTGGAGTGTGTGTCCTGGTGAGAGCCCGAGACCAAAAAGGAGGTTCCCAGTGCCAGTAACTTGCAGACTTGCAAATCTTTGGAGAGTTACCGCTGCTGATGCTTCTCTCCAAGACTTTGCACTGCCTTGAGAGGTACAAGACTTTGGTTCAGGGGCATGTTTGACTTCTCTTCATCTTGACATCTACTGGACCTTCCACTCTCCAACGGGGAGGCACAAGGAGCTGGCACACTTACCCACTCCCTGTGGAGCCCACAGCATCACTGGCAAGCAGGGAGATCAATGGAGCATATATCAAGAGGTGACATTCACTGCTACAGCTGGGTGGTTCTTCACTCCTTTGGAGATTCTTTCTGAGACTGAGCAGGATTTCCTGCAATAGATCAGGATGTTTTGTCTTTAATTCAGCATTTTGTGAAGAGTGGCTATAGAGCTCTGCTTGCTGTAGGGTCTGTCTGCAACGGCTGCCTGATCTAGGCTTTCCCAAATAACCCATAATCCCAATTATTTTCTTTAAAGTCTTCAGAGCACACAGCTCTTGCCATAAACTAAAGATCCCACAACCCTCTCTGAGGTCCTCCAACTCTAACCAACATAGAACTGGATGTGCAAAATTTGTGTAGTGATGGTGAGAAAATCCCAGATCTGGGGTGCGTGGTGGTAAGTGCAGTGAGACAGTAAAGAGGATGTTTGGCTTCAGAAGTCTGCAGGGAAGCAGGGGTGAAACCTTGGAAAATTTGGCCATCTTTGAAAGATTTGCAATTGCAAAGAAATGCCTATTGTGTTGCCCTTACTCTGATTAGGAAATAGTTGTCTAAAGTTAGTCTAAAACTGGTAATTGTCTCTCCTCTCCCAGGTAACAAGTGGCAGGACCAGAATAAATGCCCTCAGGTTGCCCCAGGGAAGGTTCAGGTTGGATATTAGGAAAGATTTCTTCCTGAAAGGGTGGTCAGGCATTGGAACAGGTTGCCCAGGGAAGTGGTGGAGTCACCATCCCCAGAAGTGTTCAAAGCAATGCAGTCTTGGTGCTTGAAGACAGGGTTTAGTGCTGGCTTAATGGTTGGGCTTGATGTTCTTAGAAGACTTTTTCAACCTCAGTAAACACCCGTTTAAAATCTCTGCCTTAAAAAGCCCAGACAGCTTCAGCCTTGCCTTGTCTACATTTTAAAGCATTTTTGAGTTCACAAACTTGCTGTAGGGTTGTCTCGGAAGGTAACTTTAAATCTTTAAATCTTTAAATCTATAGGCAAAGCCCCCCTCAGGCAGACCAAGGCCAAGCCTAAAGGCCTTAGTGCTCGGTATTGCATTAAGTAGGGAGGTTAATCCTGGCAAAATTTTCCTCGTGTTTTGTAGGGTTTATTTATAGGCTCTTCCTCTCCACCACATTTCCAAGGCTCCACATTCCCATTAGTCTCCCCCAGTAGCTGGTTTTTAGGGACACATCCCATTCCTGCCTCGTGCTGATCTTGCTGGAAGCGGTGCCTGTGGTTTCTGAGCAGCCCATCTGTCAGTGGGACTGGTGAGATTTGTTCCTTGTCAGAGTCTCCACAGTGGTTTTGTCAAGTCTGTGGCAATGTTTCTTTGTGGTTTCTCCCTTTTCCCCTCAGAACTGTCAACTGACAGGGTCCCCAGTCAGATAACCTTGCTGGAGTAAATATTCTCACACTCTCACCTGCTCTCATCAATTGATGTGACTGGGGATGAAGACATTTGCATTTTTTCAGCACCCATCTTGGTCACATTTTCCAGCTGATACTTTTTTTTTTTTCCCCCACTGCTTTTTCCAGGCCGTGCTTCCAGCTGGGACTAAGGCTGGTGTCAGCACAGAACCCGGTGAGCTGTTCCAGCCTCAGTGCAGGCCACTGATGGACCAGCTAGAGCACAGAATAAATAAGATACACTCAAGTATCCTTGCCTTCTGCTCCTGTGATTTTGAATGGTCTTTAATCTTGTGAACAAAGTGTTTTGGGAAAGAACCAGTGAATGTTTTGCATTGCTCTTGTGCTGAGAATAGTAGAAAAAAAGCGGGTCAAGGATCAAAACACGACAGACTTTCACTGGAAAACATTCAAGCCTTACAGAAATGGATATTCTGGAAGCAGAACTAAAAGGTTCTGAAGACGTTGATTAACTGAGTCAATGGTAGCTGTTCAGGCAGGGAGAGTGAGACAGGTGTTTATGGTCCCCTTTGTGCAGCTGGCTGTGACTCCAAGGAGACTCTGGTTCGGGTAGAAGCGATGCTCTGTGTCCTCCACTGCTGCATGTGAAATCTGGGGGGTGTCTCAGAAGCAGAAGCTCTCCAGAAGTTAAACTCCAGACGAGTCATGCACTTCCCCTTTGTGCCTGACCTTGGGCTTGTGCTCTTCTTACCCTCAAAGTCAATCAAAGCCAGCCACCTCCCCAGACACCGAGCTCCTTGTGGGCTTGGGAAAGCAATGAAATGTGTAAGTTTCATCATCAAACCATCAAAATCATGGTTTACTCTAAATCACTTATCTTTCATTTTAATGCTGTGTGATGGACATAAAATCAAGTGTATAAGCTACCCCTTATAAAGAACGCACTGCTTGATGTCTTTAAGGACATAGGATTGACAGCAGCAGCTGATTAATAATTAATAAAAATAATGGTCCGGGAAAGAAATACACCCTTGCCAATCTATAATTACTGGGAAGTTTCTTCATATGTTTTCCATGAGAGTCTTTTCCTTGTAAGACTCTGAAAAATAATATTTAGTGTTTGTTTGCTTTCAGCTATGGTTTTCAGTGGATATTGACTGAAACAGCATCTTAATCAGTCTGACCTCAGCCTCCAGGGGATTTTTTTTCCATTGACTCTATCTCTTCCTCCTTGCCTCTCCCTGTGTGCTGAAATTCTTGTCAGAGCTGCTAACTCTGTTACCTTTAGTGCTTCCTTTTTTAAGAGCCTTTTTAGCTCAAAACCCTTTTTAGCTCAAGACTTTTTCTGCACATTCCCATCTTGGGGCGGGGGGTGGGGGGGATGGGGGGGGGACAGGCAGTTTTCTTGTGACCTGAGCTAAATTTCTTGGAAGAAGTTTCCTCCCATCCTCCTACTTTTCTCAAACTGATTTTCCAGCAGCAGCTGTGCTGAGAACAAATAATTAAGTAATGCAAAGCATTTTAGAGCCTTCAAGGAGTTGGGTCTTCTATGTGACGACTGCTCTAAGTGGATAATTCAGCTGGATTTTTCTACCTCAGACCTGGAGTGTGGCTGTTTTACTTTTTGCCTGTGCATTTGGCAAGGTTCTTGCGTTGTTTTCATCTCTGAATTCTGTGACACAGTTTTTCATTGTTTCCTATTTCAGCAAGTTCAACCGAATCCAGCTTTTTCACTCCAAAACTCAAAGGTGTACTTGGCCTTCCATTCCCTTGTTGTTTTTAGAAAGCAACTTGTTCAAAGTGATCTGGGGTGAATGTCACAGCTCAGTTGACTTCCAACCACACTTTCCAGTTGAATATTTCTCCTGGTGCTCTCTCCCATGTCTATCTCCATGAGATTGGTGATTTCATTGTTTCTGTCCCTATTTCTTCTGTGGGAGCAGGAAACCAAAAGCCAATGGGGTCTGTAGAAGTTATCTGCTTGACCTGCTCAGGGATTTGGAACAGGCAGCATATTCCTAAAAGCTGATGGATTTTTCCATAGCTTAGCTAGATGTTTGTTAATGCCTGATTGCATGTTTTTGATCCCCTCCCAGGTAAACCCTGTCCTAGGTGAATAAAATGTCCCGGAATCTTTCAGGAAAGTACCTTAAATATCATCTAATTCCAGCCCCAATGCCCAAGGAGAGCTTGAGATGGAAATGTGCTGTGGGATCTTCATTGTCTCTGCAATTTATTGATGTGGGATTATGGAGAGAAAATGGATCCAGGAGTGTCTGAGGTGTGCAGGAATGGGGCACTGGACACAAGCTGGAACAAAGGAATAAGCAGGAGAACAATCCAGGGGGGAGAGTGGAAGGTGTCCCTGCTCATGGCGGGGGTTTCAACGAGATCGACTCTAAGGTCCCTTCCAACCCAAACCATTTTGGGATTTTCTTATAGTAGGGGGAAAAAAAAAACAACAGACTAATCCACCTGAGGATGTTCAAACACTAGAAAAGACTCTGGAGAGATTGTAGGATTTATATTCTTTGAGTTTTTGAGTCACATATAGTTTAGTTCTGACTTATTGGGACCTCAGGGGGTACCTTGCCACTTACTCTGACAACTCTGATTTCCATGGATTACAGGCATTTTACCCAAGATATCTTTGGCTATCTGATTAAGTGTAGCTTTTTGGGGTGGGATATTCTACTGCCTGCTGCTGACACACACCATTATCCACACAGTGGTGTGAGATTGGAATAGATGTGCAAGGTTTGCATGTTACAACCAACTCTCAGAGAATGGAGATTGAAATAGTTCCAAGCATATGCTAATTTTCACTGAATATTAGATGAATTTGACAGCATGTTTTAGTCATATGGCTCTGTGGAAACAGATGCACTTCTTCACTGGAGGAGTTTCTTTGGATTAAATGAACATTTTGAGAGCTTTTTCTTTGGTGTTACCACTTGTCTTTGTGCTGTATTTCGTTGATTTCTGTGTATGATCTCATGCATGCAAAACAGGCACAGGAAATTAAGCATAAACTCTTAAAACAGAAAAATTACATAGTTTGGCTGAATTCTGAACTTTACTACAGTGAGTGACAGGATAATACTCTGAATCTTGCAACAATATTACCATGAGCCTTGAAAAATTAATGAACTTGGTATTTTCCTTAGATATTCTAGCTATATTCAAATACACTTGATTTTTGAAGTGTGTCCTTCCTTTTCATGAAGGTGGTTTTCATGAAGTTTTGATGCAAAAGTGAAAAGAATTTCATTTATTTATTACTTTAAATTTGAAGTTCTTTCAGTTTTGAAATTTTTTGTTGCTGAGGCTTCCCTGTGATTGTCATCAATTGGAATATTCTGGATTAAGGCACATTTTTATTTCGATCCTAGCTAAATTCTAAGAAATCTATGGAGCTGTAGCTATGATGTGAGCCTACTGCTCTGAAACTGCTGGAAGTGAGTCTCCAGTTGACTACTGTGTTGATTAGCACCTTCTTACTGCTTTTTGTTTGGGTTTGGGGTGTTTTTTAGCTGATCTCAAGCATTCATCTCCTCTCCTCACCTCTCCTCAATTTTTAAAGCTTGATGAACACTTTCTCAGAACATTTCCTTCAAATAAAGTGCATAAAAGCCAGAGGTGCACAATTTCTAGTCACTCAACACTGATATGCTGAAAATTACATAATTCTTTCTTTCTGGTGATTTTATTATTATTATTATTATTATTATTATGACTTTTACAGAAAGAACCTGCCAGTGTTCTGTTCCTATCTATTAATATTTCACACCAAAATGCACTTTCAGAGCTTTCTGGGCTGACATGCTCATCAGAATGATTTCATTGTTCTTCAAATGCAATGCACTCTCACACTGAAAGGAAATACAAGTGTCTGCATTTAGGAATGTAAATTGTGAAAAAGGCTTTTAAATGCTTGTGGACAGCAGGATGGGTGATGAGGGAGGGCAGGACCACAGCTCTCTGTTTTGTTGTATTCCCATTTTCAAGGTGCCACAGCATTAGGTCTTTATCTCCGTAGGGTCACACTCAAATTTTCCAGGAGACTTTTGTCTTTCAGCAAGACTAGTTTGACACTTAGCCTAGTCAGAAGTGCTTCCAATAGATTTAAATTCCATTAAAAATCCCTTTTGGAACAGTACCAATGTCACTCGTTGCCAAAATATTGCCATTTTACGCCAGTTTGTGTTCTCTTTTCTCTTTGGCGTGTCCTTCAGTGTGTCATTGTAGGCTTGAGGGATGGTCTGTTACATCCTTAGGTAAATGGCTAAAATCTGCTTTCAGTAATTAATATGACATTAAAAATCCCTGTGACTTGAGCAGCCAGATGGAAATATGCCATTCTACAATCTTTGCCATTCAAAATGAGTAAGAGTCACTGGAGCTGGGATCTTCTATGAAACTTGGTTTGTCTCCAGCAGTGTACCTGCCTTCCTGAATGCAGAAAAAAGGAGGAACCAGAAAGTGTTGCCTGCACACAGAACTTGAGCAGTTGTCACCACAGAAAAGTGCTCTTTAGGCTTTTCCAAGATTTTTAAAGACCCAAACTCCAAAGCATTTGTGCTGTCTGTGCTTTTATTGCCAGATTTGTATGTCAGAGGACTTATCCCACCCATGCTTTGGGTAGGATCCAGGTCTAGTTTGAGTAGTTTCATTGACCTTTCTTGCACTGAAGAACACCTTCTGTGGCTCCTCATTTTACTGTGCCTTCATCTAACCTAAAATTAAGAAATCAAATTGCCTGTAATATTATGGCAGATAATTCTCCGAATTTCTCCCCAGGTTTGTTGTGCTCATGCTCCTTATGTTTGAGATGCTTCTGAGGATGAGAAGTGCTCAAATGTCATCTTATAGTTCCCGTTTAGGTTATGGATCCGAAACCCCAACATAAAAAGGGTGAGAAGCCACACGCAGGCTATTATCCCCATTCAAGGTGGGCTTCTGCAGCTTGGATAAAAAGGGGAAGAAGTGGATTTTTGTACAAGCAATGAAGGGGTGCAGAAGGGAGGTCATGCACGGCAAATGGAATTCTGTGTGCAGCTGCATCAGTGCCAGTTTCCTCCTCAGAAGCAGTGTTAACAGCTTGCAGCCAAAGCAAGAGAAATCCAGAGGGATTTTGGGGATAGAAATGTTCTTTGTGAATCTCCATGTAACACTTTGTTTGAGCTGCTGTAATTAGTAAGTACCCTGGCTGTTCTACGGCAGTGTTTGACATTTTGTTCTCTCTGGCAATCCATGGGGAGAGCTGAGATGAGGGAATGGTCGTGATTAGCACTCAACAGAGTAAGTATTCATTTTTTGCCTATTAGTCTGTTGGACTCTGGAGCCTAAGCTTTGAAACCCCCACATACAAATCCCCACTAAGACATTGCCTTGCAACACTGGGATAATAGTTATAGGATCCCAGAATGGTTTGTGTTGAAAGGGACCTTAAAGCTCATCCTGTTCCAGTCTCTGTGATGGGCAGGGCCACCCTCCACTACACCAGGTCATTACCATGTGGGATCAAAGCTTAGCCAAAATAACTCTGCTCCTAAACAGGGATTTCATGGCCAGTAGTGGTGATCTCAATGCTATCAGCCTGTGACTGTCTCCTTGGCATTAAAAATATTGCCTGGTGTGCTGAACTGAAACAAACTTAATTTTAAAAAGACACAGCCCCTTCCCCACCCCCTCCCTGCTTCAAATCCCCAAACTCAACTCTACAAGAGAGTTCATATGTATGACACAGGGAGATAGTGATAGGACTATAGGGGGAAGTGGTTTTAAACTGAGAGAAATCTAGATGGGATTATAGCAAGAAATTCTTCCCTGTGAGGGTGCTGAGGCCCTGGCACAGCGTGCCCAGTGAAGCTATGGCTTCCCCTGGACCCCTGGAAGTGTCAAGGCTCCATTGGGGCTTGGAGCAACCTATGATGGTGGAAGGTGTCCCTGCCCATGGCAGGGTTTGGAACAAGATGAGCTTTTAGGTCCCTTTCAACCCAAATCATTCCAGGATTCTATGAGATCACTTGATTTCACAGGTGCATTGTCAATTCTATAAAAAGCCCCTCTCAAGCTTTCACAGGTTCTGGGATAGAAAGTGATTTACTGCCAGGCACTGAATTAAACCACATTGTACCTCTTTTTCTGCACAGTGGGGGCTGCAGGGCTCAAATCTCTGTAGCTCTTCAGGCACCATTTTCCTTACAGCTGCTCTCTGGCTTTATACTTCTTTTTAAATGAACATAAGGCTTATTCAGATGCCAAAGAATCTTTTTTCTTTACAGTCTCTTCACTGCTCTCAATACAATGGAAAATATTTTTGTATTTATGTGAATTTCCACTTCTTAGTAATCCAAGTGCTTGCTGCATTTTGATTCCTGCATAGATAACAAGGATTGTGATCCTGAGGATGAGAACTTTTATTTCATTCACCAGAAAGACACGGAGCTCTTCAGCCAGGATTCATAACAACACCTTTTGGTTGTTCACAAATAACTCTGTCTAGTCCAAACCCAGAGTTACACAACTTGGAGAGGCAGGACATGCGGTGCAGTTTGGCAAGTTCTCACTGAAATCTCTGCTGGAGTCAGCCCTGATTTTGCTGGAATACAATAAGTATTAACATCTTCCTGTAGATTTGGAATACCTGTATTCTCAGACCAAGAATGCAGGAATGCTGAGAAGTGTAAATTACTGTTCATGGAGGTGTTCTTGTCTTTGGAAAATACTGATTATCTTTACCCTAAAACCTTTCAGAGAGCATTTTGGACTTATATTTGGGATACCAATTTCTTACTTGGAAACCACAAAGTGGTCCCCCCAAATCTGTTTCTTTTCCAGGTTTGCTCTACCTAAGAGGACGAGGAAGATGGGTTTCTTCCTCAACTGTGGACCAACATTTTAAAATGAATAATTGGGCTGTCCATTTATGTACTGAGTAGTTGTTTTTCTTGAGAGTTATCAGCCAGGCAAGTTTCACAGGGCAGCGATTAAGGGAATAACTGCAGGTATAAAGCACAGTAAAGGTTCATGTTCGCTACTTCAGGAATGTTGCTGCATTGCCATAGTGCTGCTGTCCATGAAAACTCTGCTTTAGGGAAACAGGGTGACAGAAAATGCACAGGAGCTGTTTAGCTCTTCCTCAGGTGTAGCTGCAAGTCCTTGATATCTGTTTTCTTTATGTTCCTTAGGATCACTGGATGTGTTCTTCTTTGGGGTCAACACACATGTTTTAGGGAGCTGTTAGATGCTGCCATATGGGTGAAACCCCTAAGTGATAATTCATGAAAATGCAGATGTGAATTCATGAAAATGCAAAGGTAACATGAGATTTAAGACAGACCTACCTTCCATCACAGAAAGAAAGATGACTTTGAGACTTAAAATCCTGGGATGATTTAGGTTTGAAGGAATCCCAAAGCTCAAATTTCTCTTCCCCTTCCAAGGGCAGGGACCCTTCCACTATCCCAGGTTACTCCAAGCCCCATGCAACCTGGCCTAATATTGGTCCAAACTGGGTGATTCAAAGGCAGTAGAAAGTTCTCCAGCAGCAAATGGGATAGCACTGCTTTCTGCAAGGAAGGTAGTCTGGCAACAATCCATCTCTCCAAGGAGCCACTGAATATCACAGCAGTAGAAATTGTTTTTACCTGAGTGAAAAGCTTTGAGTCAAAGGCGGGACAAAACCAGATTTCTCCATGCTGAATGTCAAACAAAAAATTAAGGAGCTGTGTCTGATTTTTGTTGAGTAAAAACACTTTTAAAATCCTGTATTGCACTCAACAGTGCTTCAAAAACCTTGTAGTAAATTAGATTAATAGGTGTTGATTTTACAGCTGCTTCATTATCTTCTGCTACATTAAAATCTAATTATTTATTCCCACAAGCATTTTCTTTTAGTTCTGTGGGGGGTTGTTTTTTTTTGTTTGTTTGTTTGTTTGTTTTTGGGGTTTTTTGCTGGTGCTGTTGGTGCCACAGACGAGCTGCGATGTTATCTGTTCCTGCAGTCCACTGGCAGCAGGTGAGACAACTTCTCTCTTAGAAATAACCTGCAGCTACTATTCCCTGCACCCTGCTGCAATTCAGCCTCCTTGAGGAACTGGTGAATAACTCCTCGCTCCTGGCCATGATCCCTCCCTCCTTTAAAAGGAAGGCATGACACCGATAAAGGTGGGGCTTTGTCAGCTCAAGTATTTCAAAGCCTTCCTCTTAGAGTCATGATTGCAGAAGGAGTCCTGGGGCATATTCTGGAGACTTTGGTAAGTCTGTGCTACTGATTAAAGGTTGTTTTTTTCTGTCCTTAAGAGAATATCCTTGGAATTTGCTGAAATTGTGGGAATGGGTGTAGCTGAAGTACTGCGGCATCCTCTGCTGTTGGAGAGGTTTCACATAAAGTCAAAGTTGGGAATTGTTAATGTCAATAGTGGTTACATTTATCTGGAGGCTTCCTGAGAATGGAGCTGGTCCTGCTTTTTCAGTTGCAGGCAAGTTTCTAAAAGCCTCATAATTTGTCTCTATAGAACTAGGGTTTGTTGTTTGTTTTTTTTTTTTCCTTTTTAAAGTCACCTCAGGATGAAGATTTCCTTACATATGCTCCATGAATTGCCGTGGAAGTTACAGCCTTGCACTTTAGAGGATTATTTTGGAGTTTATCCAGTGGTTATTATCCTAGATATGTGTTGTTTTAAGAAAGTTATGCTTCAATGCGTTGAATATCTTATATATTTCATTTAATGGGTTGGAAATGTGATAGAAAAAGAATAGCTTGTCTGTTCCCTGGACTGCAGCTGTGTCACCTCTTTAAAATGTGTTTAATTGCTGTGTTATCTCCAGCACTCATGGAGTTAATGAGGGTAGCTCACTGGTATCAGCTAAACACTGTGCTATCTGTGAGGCTTCTTAGAAATTAAAATTAAATACCAGGTTTTCAGAGGGCTTCTTTGCATTCTCGCTAATTTTTACAGTTTGTTTGCTGCACGTTCGTTCTTATCAATTATTTACAAAAGCAGCAAAGCAAACTTAAAATCCTGTAGTGTTTGGAATTAATAATTTAATGCCCTTGTTTCCTTTTAATCTCCCCTCTGTTCAGTTACATCCATAGTCACTTTTCTGGTGTTAAACTTTATGAAACAAATCAACAATGAAAGTAAAACTGTCTATAAATAAGTTGTGTAGATCCAAACCTAAATGTAATTTCCCTCCGTGGGGCTTTTATCTTGAATTACAGCTTTAAAACCATCTTTAGACTGAACATTAATCAGATGAAATATTCACAATTGCTTTCTGGGTTGTTAGGAAATTAGGGAGTATGTCTCCCAGTGCAGAGTTGCCTGTGTCCTTAAACCTCAGGCTTCCATCCTTATCAGCTGCCAAGTTGCAGTTTGATGGAATTTCTTGCCGCCTGTGACTGTCAAGATATTTTTTCATGTCTCTGATGTGTGTCAGCTCTGAGCCTCTGTGTTTTGTGTACAGTTTCCCTCTTTTGTTAGTATCCTATTTGATAAGCCTGCCCCATCAAAGCTAACATTTTTGGAATAAACAGTCCCCCATTATCAATTCCTGTTGCTGATCGGTTTGGGGTCAGGTTTGGGTCCCTTATTCTCTCGTCAGTCGGGTTTTCTGCTTTGGTCACTTTTGGATCACACAACAAAGGGGTTCGGAGGAAAGGGGGTGGTGGTTGTTTTTCCTCTGGGCTGAGAACCCCAAATAGCTGATGGTGGTGGGGCTCTGTGGAAG
>JANEHK010001351.1:0-13342 GCA_025960845.1 Tachycineta bicolor | reverse complement strand
TCTAATTTAGTTGCCACCACACACTCCCCCACCATAAACCATGTCACCGTGCCCGTCGAAGACCAAGCGGCTGCAGAGCTGGAGTTGGAGGAGATGTTGGAAGGGGCCCCAGCGGAAGACGAGGGAAGAAACCCGGACGAAGAAGACCATGGACTGGGGTACCCTACCCAGCAAGAATGGTTCGCGGAGACCTACCCCGCATCAGAATATCTCCCTCCTCCGTTCCAGTTCCAATCGTCTTAAAAAACAAAAAAGGGCAAGATGTGGCGGTGTGCATTTGTTTTATTCGTTTTTATATGAATTTATGCTGTTTTATGTATTTTGGTACGTTCCATGTAACCCCTTATCTTAGCTTTGGTCCCAACCTGTTTACTCCAATGTGCCCCAAGTTCGTTATCTGCCAATCATCCCTTCCCCCTGTGTTCTCTACTTGTCAATCCTATCCCCCTCCCCTTGGGCTCCCTGTCTGTCACTTTCGGACCCTTCCCTGGCTTCTGGAAAGATCCAGGGAGGGCGTCGAGTGATAGGCCGGGGCCCTGGAAATCCCCTCCCGCTATTTTGTGATTGGTCCCCTGTTCCCTAGTTTACGCCCCCAGTTACTCCCCCCTGTTCTCTGATTCGTCACCCGGTTGTAACCACTCCTATTCCCGCCTCTCCTTTTAAGCTGCTGCACGCCTATGCTCGGGGCTCCTCTGAGCAGCAGGCCCGAGAGTGCAGAGCCCTTGCTCCCTCTCCTTAAATAAAACCCAGTTGTACCCTGCTCTTTGGAGTCCCCTTTCATTCAGCTGCCGACGTCATACCCTACATCTTTTGCCTGTCGCTGCGGTGGGGGAAAAGGCCCCACAGGGAGGAGGTGGCTTGCTTAGCTAGCCACCCTGACCTGCCTACGCTGGAGCGGTGCTCAGGGCTGAGCTAGCCTGTGGCCGCTCACGTACGAGCGAAAGGACAGCACCACGACAAATGATTGAGGCTAAGATGTCATGGGTAAAATGTTTACCTCTAGCCTTGCTTAACATAAGAAAATCTCCCAATGCAGATACGGGGCTTTAAGAATATGAAATGCTTTATGGAATGCAATATTCCCAGGAAATACCCCAAATATCAATAATGATTGAAGATATATCTATTCGAAATTATATCCAAACAATTGGACAGCATGTGACCAAGTTAAAGGAAAAAGGAATGCTAGCCCAAACAGGACCACTGGGGTTTAAAATTCGTAAGATACAACCAGGAGACTGAGTATTTATTAAAAGCTGGAAAGAAGAGACTTTAACCCCAAAATGGGAAGGTCTATATTTAACTCTCTTAACAACAGACACATCAGTGAGAACAGCAAAGAAATGGTGGACTCACACATCAAAAGTCAAAGAACCAGTGGAACCATCAATGGCAGCAGTGGAAAGTCACCTCACAGCCCAGGGATCTACAAATAACCTTGGAAAAGAAGGGCAAGAGAATGTCGAGGAGACATCCTAAAAAGAACCACCCAAGGCCAAGAGAAGTAGAATGTACCAGCCTGAATTGTGACTGTAACCCCTGGGGCTGTTTTAGGTACATAGAATATAGAGAGTTGTGGTATGCCCCCTTATCGGGAGCCAGGATTCCGAGAGGCCTTTGTTTGAGTTGTGAAAGTTAGATCCAGAAGGAAACAGATCTAGCACTGAAAATATTAGTGACAACAGGTAGAGCACGCCAGGATAATAAAAACTAGTGGAAGCTATGGGTGAACAAGACTAAACACAATTTGTGGGCAAAACCAGATCTTAAAAGAGTGGAGTGCGACCTCGACAACCTACCAGGTAAAGACAAAGAATTAAGAGAGAGTAAAGAGTCACTGGGTGAAAAAAAAACAAAAAAGCAACATTAGGGGGCAAGACGAGATTAACCCCTACCTTTGCCATGTAAAAGATGCAGACCCCAACTGTTGGTCGCAGCCTGTCATGGGTTAGTACAGTTTAGTTTTTTAGTTATAAAAGAATGTAGAATAATTCCCCAGGTCAGGACCTGGGAATTGCTTTAGAAGAGACAGGGACCTGTCAGAGAGTTAGTTGGAATATTGGCATCTGTTTTATCCACTGAAATTGTTAGCTGCGACTTTGGGAAGTACCATATAAAACCCCTTGATTTCCTGTATGTGGGTCCTTTTTCCTTCTTCCTTTGGCCAGAGAGAGACAGGTAACATCGAGCTGGGCCTGCTGCTCCCCCGTTTTTGGGGGGGGAAGCTGGCCTGAGGTCTGGCCGGGTTCCATCAGCTCCCGGGTGAAGGGGGGGAAAGAGAGGTTGCTGTTTTGTAACAGCTACTTTCTTCAAATTTCCTTGAAGCAGAGAAAAATCTCTGCTGGGCCCCTGATGGGAGCTATGGGCACCATTTGGGCCGAGGCCACCCCAATTTACACCAAGGGGTGGGCTGAGAAGGCATTTATGATCTTGCCTGGGTTTTTTGTTTTTTTTTTTTTTTTTTTTGGTGATTCTGGATTGCCTAAGCGCTCCAGTTTCTAATGTTTCTGCATGAGTTTTTCCTTATCAGCTTGGCCTTGAACCTCTAACACTACGAGCTACAGAGAGTGAGATACAAAAACTCCGAGCAGATTTAACTCTTTCCTAGCAACATGAAGCTTCCAGAGCTTGGCTCTTCTCTGAGAGAGTAAAGAAAGACAGAGTGAACATAAAGAACAACAGCATGAAGTCAGTAGTAAGAGTGAAAAGACTATTGGGACAGAGGGTTGAAGAGTTGATTGTTCTATACTTACTTGAGCCATGGAAATGAACTCTATATTTATGTCATTCCTGTATATCATGGGAAAAATATGCATTTGGGGAGATGATTGTTTTTCGTGTGGATTTAAGCAAAGGTGTTTGTGATGGACTAAGTAATATCCTATAAGATGCTTGAACAGAGATAAACATGAGAAGCCCCCTGCACCAGTGAAAAACTAAGAAGATATCTCTGTACCTTGAAGTGAAGAATCCTTTGCTTTAGAGTTATTCATCTTTAAAAAACTGACTCCCCAGGATGCAAAAGTCTAAAACCCATGACCCATACGCAGCTTGGGAAATTGCTCCTGGGAGGGTCACAAAGGCAGGTTTCTCCGGGCAGTTGTTTTTCTGACAGTTTAAAACCCACAAGAGAACTGTTCCAAGTTGTCAGTAGGATCCATGACTCAAAGGGATACTCTTCCCCTTTGATGAAAGACTATTATCAGAAAGGAAACTGACTGAAAATTACAAATTTTGTCTCTTTATGTTGTTTTGTAAGAAAGTGAACAGTTTGTAAGGGGAGGGAAAAGTTTTCTGAAGTTTCATTCCATTTTAGTTTTTTCCAACTTTCTGTTTTTCTTTTTTTAGTGTAAGTTCATAAACTATTTGTTAATTTTAAGGTTAAGCCTGCTTTGTTTTTCTCCTAGTCTCTCTCTCACAAAAAGAGTAAGTACCAAGACGAAAATTTAGTGAATGTGAAACCATTACATTAAGTGGTGTTTCTGCCCAGATTAAAATTAACTTTATGACATCACCCTACCTCAAGTACAAAACAAAGTAATCCAAGTCAAACTTATATGCTGTATGGTAATACATATTCATTAACATTTCTCATGAATCTATTTCTATTTCCAATTCTTAAAGTCTACGTTGCAATACTACATAGCTCATGCTCCACTTGTTGTTAGGGGGTCTTCTTGACTTTTTGGTAGTCTTCTTCAGATGAAGGCTCATCATCTTCCTCTCCTCCTATGAATAACCTTACTGATTGTGTGTGCGCTCTAAGTTTGTGTTAGACATAACTAAGCATTATGTTCCAAAAAGTATTTATTTCATGGATCAAACCACCTCCCAAACTCCCTACCTTGGAACAGTCCCAGCTTTGTCCATCTCAAGGCCAGTTCTATCTTAACAATCCTGTGTCCCATCACATCTACAAAGGGTCCATCTCCCTACCTTGGAGTAGTCCCAGCTTTGGCCAATCCAGCTTTGAAACTTTGCTTATCTCAAACTGCATCCTGTATCTTATTTTTCTCATGTAGAATCTGCCAAGGGGCCCATCTGCTTTGCAACACTAATCACATCTACTTTTTCCTTTACCACTTTATCACAAATGCTTTCTAAAATATATATTTCTAAAATATTAATATAGTTACAATTAGCATGAATAATTTTCATTTATTACAATTTCCAACATTTCTCTTTTTAATCATATTGATTCATGCTTTTGAATTAAAAATGAAACTCGATTTTTTTTATATTCCCAATAATAAAAGTTTTCATGCTCTCCCATTTCAGCCTCTAATTTTTCTAACATCTCCCGTGCTGCATCAAGGTTTTCACATTCCTTCTCAAATTTGGTTGACATCTCTTGTGCTAGAGTAGTCCCTTTCTGTTCAGTCAGTATCTCTTCGGGTCCTTTCTTTTGAGTGCGAGTAGGTCTAGCTTTTAATATCATAAAAGGATTTGGTTTCCTTTTTGCTGCCAATTCTGGATCAATGGACATTGCTGTAATTTGCATTCCTTGTATCACTGGGTGGATTAGTCTAATAAAACATGGAATCATGCATGGTAAGAATAACAATCCTAATCCAGAACATAACAGCATAAATCCCACCTTCTTCCACCAGACTCCTCCAAAGAGGTTATCCCACCAATCCGTTTTTAGAATAGAATTCCACTTTTCAACAGGTATGTGTGGCACCCTTTTAATTTCTTCAGCAAGTTTTGTGTTGGCTTCCCCATGATCATCTCTATGCACACAGCACTCAGATTCCTTAAATCTTCCTCAAACTCCCCCTTCTTCAGCCAACAGATTATCTAGGGCAATTCTGGTTTTATATGCAAATGCACACATTTGTGAATGTTGCTTGGCCAGTAACTTCAGGGCATCAGAAGTATGGTTTGATACAACCTCCACTACTGCTTGGAGTTTTATCAACCGATTCAATAGATAAATTGGGGTCCTATATCCCCAAGATCCATCCTCAGCCCAAGTTGCTGGGTCATAATATGCAAGGATTCTTTCTGCAGGCCATTTGTCTTCCCCCCATTTCTGGCTTCCCCCTGCCTTTGGGAAGTTGAGGTTTAAAACTCTTTTATTCCTTTCTACACTCTCATCAAGTGGTGTTCCCAGCATATTGCTCCTAGACCTTGGTATGATGAAGAAGGAGGGTCATATAACTCCTCAGGTACAGGTTCCTTCCCATTTTCGAGGTAATTCACTCTATGCTCATTGCCCACAAATGCAATATATTCCATCAGGGGCTTTCCATTTACTGTCTGTTTTTTCTGGTAGTTCCAAATAGGATTTTAGGTCTTTTTTTGGATTGGTAGGGGTTAGCTCCAGGACTTTTATGCCAGCACAAATCAGTTTGATTATTCCACTCAAAATTCATTTCCTTTGTTATTCCCCAATACCCAGTAAAAGTTTTTGGTTGCCAGGTCTTAGTTTTATTATCTGAATTAACTACTAAAGTAGATATACTAGGACCATATCCTACTACTTCATTATATTTCTTTCCTTCTCGAGTCATACAGACTGTTCCAATGACTCGATGACTCAAAATCCATCCTTCAGGTGGTTTTAATGTCTTGGAAATTTGAGTATGATTCCATTTGAAAAACTGTTCTGGAGCTAGACTCTCACCTCTCCACAGCCATCTTTCAGCCATTCCCACAGAACCAGCATTTGGATAATCCTAATTCTGTAGCAACTTCTAGCATCAAATCTACAAAAAGGTTCTTAGCTGAGGTTGTCAAATCCTAGTGGCTATACTGCTTACTGCTGTTTGAATTGTTCATACAGTTTATGCAACTCCTTTAATTCTTTCCCTATGGTCTTTATTCTTATTTCTTTTGTTTCTTTTGGTTTTTCTTCTTTTTTTTTTTTTTTTTTTTTTTTTTTTTTTTTTTTTTTTTTTTTTTTCCTTAGTGCTGTACCTCCTATACCTATATTTGGATCATTCCCATTCTCATCTTTCTCAAAAAAACAACAACAAAAAAAATTCATACTGAGGACAAATTTGATCCCTATAAGGATAAGGAGCTGGTCAAATAAATAATAAATTTTTCTCTACCCAATCCATTTTTCTATTTTTAACACAAACATCTATAAAATTGCTGTGATCGTTGCAGGCAGCACTAACATGTGGATGTGCCATGAACACAAATTCTATCTTGTCCTTGACCCACATGGAGTGATGGCATTTATTACAAGGATCAACATTATTGGGACTTTAGTTTTGCAGAGATTGTTCTCTCATTGCCCACTCTTGTGCTGCTTGTTTTATTATTGTTTGGTCCTTCATTGCTCATTCCCTTCTCTCATGGACTCTGTCCAGAGTGGCTCCATAGTTTTGACCAGTTGCCAAGGGCATCACAACAAACACAGTGAAAATAATCCTCAGGAGTTTTGACTCTTTATCAACCTCAAGGCTTTTTGGGTTGCAGCCAAGGGCTAAGATGTCAGGATTCTTAGGAGGAAAGTTTATATCCTGGGATCTAGTCACTGGTGCATTTGGTCTCACTGGTACCCTTGCCCTCATGTTTGTTTCAAGGATGGCACAGATTACTCACAGTTCTCACAGCACTGCCCTCTCTCTCGCTCTCTTTCTCTCTGGGTTAGTCAGCTACTTCCTCTTTTAGTCTAAACCAGCAAAGCTCTGGAGATGTGCCAACCACAATAAGATTTGCTTTTTCACTACTTCAGTTAACAACCTGATTTGTTGGTAGCTTTTTGCTCCAAAGTTGGGGGTTATTATTAAGTTATCATCACCACTAATAGGCACATTCACAATGCCAATTCACGTAAGAAATATGTCTATAGCGTGGCACACAAATTCCTTCTCCACAGGAACTGTTAATTATGATACACTGGTCTGTAATACTATGAATCGTTCCCTCTCTCACCTGCTCAAAAGCTAATATAGTAAAAACTTCTTGGTCTAAATTTTCTATTAATTGAATGGCTGCATAAAAAATTTCCATCTTCATATCTCAAATGTGTTCCAAAAAAATCACTGGAAAAGCTTTTTAAAGTTAACTGTTCACGCACACAATCTAAGCAAGTGAAACAAATCAATATTCTCTCTCTTTCTTCTGATCTTGTTACTCTCCACCACGAATTAAGGCAAAGCGCACAAATAACACAAACCCATGGGCGACACTCTAAGCCATGCTTAGTACACTCCCAGTGTGTTACTTGTTCTTAGACTCTTTTAGTAACAGGTGTTTCCAGTCTCTTGTTCTGGAATTGTAGTTACTCAATGAAATCTGTTTGTTTTTGTTGCTGAAGGCTTCTTAAAAGATTTTCAATCTGTTCAGGCCATTCCCATTGATCAAGGAAGTGTCTAATCCCTTTCCACTGGCATTGTTCTGCATCCAAATTCAATGGAGTTGCCATTGACAGACAATCCAGAATGCCTAATTTTTCTAATAAATTAAAGTTAATTGCAATTACAAAACACAAACCTTTAATTGTTAACTATCAAAGGAGTTTTATAACCTGAACTGGTTAAGCAAGACAATTTATATTTTTTCTGTTGTTTCTGAGTATCCTACTGTATCTACATCTTACTTTTATTATCCTTTGTTGTTCTTGCAGTGCTCTCAAAGCCACTAATCGTCCCATGTGATACGCTAAATAAATCAATGATCTTTGTACTTGATCTTCTTTTAAATAAGTATCAATGTTGATCTGTGCTAAAACCCAATTGTGCCTTCTAAAGTCTCGATCTACTCTACTAAAACATCATATACATTTAATCATAAAAGCTACATCTCTTTGGTCCCAAGGTACAGTTGTTCTGTGCCAATGTCTTTGTCTCAGCCACTTCATGGTCACTGCTTTACACCGCTCACACTGATGACCGTGTTTGCAGCAACCTTGCTGAAACATGGAAACTTTTCTCTGCGGGATGGCAGCTTCTGACCTTTCTGTACTAAGGATATCTTGAATCTCCTGGGGCTGGGTTATTCTTTCAATATGTGCGTGGCACACCAAATGTATTGCAGCATTATGTGAAATCCACAGCTGAAAACCATTTTCCATATGAGCTATAGCCTATGAGCACCAAATACTCTCTTCAGCCATGTCGGGGATTAATTATAATTTTACTTTAAACTGTATTTTGAACTTCAATAAAATGGTTTAATCAAATTTAAGCCTTTTTTAAATTTTACTTTCAGGTCTCCTGGTGTCGAAATAATTTTCAAATCTTTTTTTGGTATAGGTCTTTTTACCATTGAAGCATGAGTCTAGCCTTTTTCTGCCGTTCAAACTGTGGTTTTGTCAGGGAGAATCCATTGTCCCTCTTTTAGACTTGCTCCTAGGTTTTTCATGGCTTCTACTTCAGCTAAAGAACAGTATGGTGTTTGATTTTGTGTTCCTGCTTCCTGAAAAGTCATAATTTCATTGCAGTTTTCCCATAGGGCAGCTTTCTTAGCTTCATCATCAGCCAAATTGTTTCTTCTTGTTTTAATGTTTCTCCCCCTCTGGTGGCCTTTCACATGAACCACTGCTATCTTTTTTGGACCCTTCAAAGCTTTAAGAATTTGAATTATCAATCCTTGGTGCACTAATCCTTTTCTTTGAGTGTTTATAAGTCCCCTTTGTTCCAATTTTTTTCTAAATGTGTGCACTACCCCAAAGGCATATTTTGAGTTGGTGTATATGGTCTCTTCTCAATCCTTTAATAACAGCAATGCATAGAATAATGCATAGAGTTCACAGGCTTGTGCTGACCAGGACGGGCTAAGGGGACCAGTTTCTTTTACTTCCAGTTTTTCTCCACAAATTATGGCATACCCAGATTTCCTTCTTCTGTCTACCACTTGGGATGATACACCTCTAAATAATTTTTCTCCTGTTTTTAATTCTCATTCTCTCAAATCTGGGCATATTTTTGTTTGTAACTCTATGACCCCTGTGCAATCCTGTATTAATGATGTATTAATGATGTATTAAATCAAAATAGCCTCATATTTTAATATTCTGCTACCAGTTAACAATTTTTCAGCCATTTTAGCAAGGATTCCCCTAGTATTATGGGGGTGTACACTTCCAGTGGTGCCCCAAAGTTTACTTTTTGGAGTTCTTCTACTAACACAGCAGTGGCTACCAGAATTTGCAGGCATGTTGGCCAACTCGTACTAACTGGATGCAATCATTTGAAATAATATCCTACTGACTTTTGGCTTCCTGCCAATCTTAGTCAATACTTCATAAGCTGTTTGATCAACTGTATTAACAAATAATTGAAAAGGCTTGTCTAAATTGGGAAGATGCAGTACAGGAGCTTGCAGTAGGGCTTCTTTACCTTGCTCAAATTTTTCCTGATACCTTTCAGTCCATTTCAAGAGATTGGTAGATGATTTCTCCTGTAGAAATTTTACTTTTCTCCTAAACCTTTCTATCTCTTGCCTACAATAACCCGAAAGACTCAAAAACTTTTTATTTTATTTCTCTTTTAGACTTTAGGGGTCCCATGTTCAATATTCCTGAAACCCTTTCAGGGTCTAGCTTTTTCTTTTGCTTATTAATCCAATGACCTAAATACCACACCTTCGATTCTACAAACTGCAATTTTGACTTTGATGTCTTTAGCCCGCTTTCTCCCAGAAAATTTAGAAGCTTAATAGTACCCTTTCTAGTTTCCTCTTCAGTTTCTCTTGCTACTAACAAATCATCTACATACTGTAGCAGCCTAATTCCTTTGGGTAACTCAAAGGATTTCCAAAGATTTTCTAACGCCCTCCCAAAAAGATTTGGTGCCTCTGTAAAACCTTGCGGTAGCACCATTCACCTTAATTGCTCTCTCCTACCTGTATCTGGGTCCTCCTACTCAAAGGCAATCCCTACTGCCCTCATCCAGAGGGCAAGTTCAAAAGGCATCCTTTAAATCCACGACACTGTGCCAAATGTAATTAGGAGGTATCTGGCTTAGCTACTCTTGGAAAGAGGGTAATGGTTCTTTGATTTACCGCTCTGAGATCCTGCACTAGTCGGTAGCTACCATCAGGCTTCTTTACCGGCAGGATGGGGGTATTATGTGGTGACACACAGGACTCCAACACCCCCTGATGTACTGAACTCTCAACTACTGGTTTCGATCCCTTTCGACCTTCCAGTGATATCGGATATTGTTTTACTCAAATGGGGATTTCTGGGTTCTGTATTTCAATGCTAATGGGCTGAATGTTTAATTTTCCTGCTTCACCAGTATACCACACAGTGTTGCTAATCTCGAAATTATCTTCTTCACTTAAAGAAGAGATTTTACGTTTTCTTTCACAGGGTGTTATTTTAATCCCCAAGGCTCTTATTAAGTCTCTTCCTAATAAATTATTATCAGCCTCTGGTATTAATAACAAATCATTCAGTCCAAATTTTTTATCTGATTCATTCTGCACATTTTTAATTACAGGAGTCAGAAAAACTTCTCCTTTAACCCCAATTACCGGGACATGTTCAGGACTTACTTCACATCCTTGCGGTAGTTTTCTTACTGTAGACCTCGTAGCTTCTGTGTCCACCAAAAATGTGATTTCTTCATTTTGAGGACCTATTTTCAGATTTATCAAGGGCTCTTCTAGGTTTTTGGTCCTCATTAAATAGAGCTCCTGACCCCCCTTGTCTACTTGAAACATTTTCTCATCTTGATGCCTCTATCTACAGAATTTTTGGAGATGTCCCTTTTTGTGGCAATGAAAACAAGTGGGTCCTGTACCCCTGGAGGTAGGACAAGAAGTTTGTAAGTGTCCTTTCTGGTGACAGGAAAAACACGTGGATCTCATATCCCCAGAGGTGGGACCTGCCTTTTTCTGTTGTTTGTTCTTTCCTGAGCACATCTCTGTATTCATGGTTGTCTGTGTTGCCTTGACTGCTGCCATTAAAATCTGTGGTTTTGTCTTTTGCCTCTCCTCATCTCTTCTCACAAGCACATTCTGTGCTTCTCTTAACAATTCCTGAAGCCCCCTATCCTGCCAATTTTCTACATTTTCCAGCTTCTTCCTGATGTGCCCCCAGGCCTTAGCTACAAACTGTGTTTTCAAAAGGACCTGTCCTACTGCAGTCTTGGGGTCTACACCTGAATATAACTGCAAGGCTTTTCTTAGTCTTTCTAACCAGTGTGCCAGGGCTTCATCCTTCCCTTGGTGCTCACTTAGAGCTTTCCCTATATTCTGCCCCTTGGGCACTGCTTCCCAGATTCCTCGGATAATCATCCACCAGAGATCACTCCTATTCTGCCTGTGTCTTTCATTCTGATTATTCCAACCTGGATCTTGCATAGGCCATTTCTGATCCCCCTGGTCTGGCACGTGACATTCTCTATCCCAAACCCTCATTCCTGAATGTCTAATCATTTCTCTTTCTTCCATGGTAAACAAGATTCCTAAGATAGACTGCAGTTCCACCCAGGTGTATATATTCGGCCCCAAGAACTGATCTAATCTCTCTGCTACTCTAAGAGGATCCTCTAGCAGCCTGCTCATCTCCTCCTTAAACTCCCTAACATCCCCTGTGTTCAGGGGAACACTAACATCACCAATAGATCTCTGTTCCGGGTTTGCCATTGGAACTTTTCTAAGCAGGTATAGTCCATCTTCCATTTTTGCTTCCCCATCCCCATCATCACTTCTCCCTGTCCCCTCCACCTCTAGTTCTATGTGCTACTGGCCCCTCCTGAATAGGGGGTGTGTTTGCATTTACAGGAGGACCCTTGGGGGCTTGGGGTTGAACGGGCTGATGAGGTTGCCTGTAAGGGGGTGGGAGGTGATCTAACGGATCCTAGGGCTCGTGTCTGTCTTTGTTGGCTGCTTGCTGACTAGTTTCTAAAGGATAGGATGGAAAACCCTTGCTTCCCTGCCTTGGAGTGACAAATTCACCCTTTCCCCCGGGGAAGCTACAGAGCAGCATATTCGCTTTCTTCTGGATTAAAAGGTTTGCTTGAATTCACATACAAATTCAAAGCCAGGAAAATCCAATCTTCAAACAGTCCAAACTTTGGCCAATATAAATTATCTTTCCCAATCATTTCCTTTGTCCTTTGAAACATACAATAATTAATCATTTTCTGCTTACTTTTTCCTCTTCAGGATTCCCATGCATCCCAAACATCTTCCCCAGTGGACTGTCCTGAGGGATGCTCCCCTTCTGAGAACCCCCCTCACAGTTCCCAGGTATACCAGGCTCTTGTGAATTTCCTTCATAATTTGCAGCTCCTGGGTCTAAGGAGTTACTTTTCCTTGGACTCATTTTTGCTGGCAACAAATCAAGAAACCACTGGTACCAGGAGAATCTTGGTCTCCCTCACTAACTTTGTGGTTCAGTCCTCTCAACTATTATTCTGTTGTACTATCTTGTCTTTTGCCAAGAGTTTGTCTCATGCCTAATTCCAATCTTTCTCCCAATCTGTCTTCCCTGACTACATCCTTCTAGCCACTTCCCCTCGCAATCCCTCTTAGTCTACTACTAAAGTTACCAACTATTTTCTTCAGAAAGAAATATGAACTTGACTCAATTGCTCCCTCCTTATTCACCTCGCACAGTGATCAGATTGCTCCCTTCTCCTCGAGGATCTTCCCCTGGGTTCTCGGGCTGGGACCCTCCCTGCCAGTCCCTCCCAGGGAACCTCACTCATTCTCTTTTTTCTCTTCCCTCCGTTCCCAGCCAGTCTCCTAACAGAGAGCTGAAAATGTGGTACTGGGAGGTTCGCACTCGCTTCAGGGGTCTGGGCTACCAGTCCCCGTTTTAGATATTCTGCCCACACACAAACATACAGCCATGCCCCTGCCCAACCCCGTGGTACTTACACAGACCGTTTTCCCTGACAGTTCTTGTGCACAAGACGTTTTGCAGGCACCTTTACCTTTAGCTGGCACTCCAATGGGAGCTTTTATGTATGCCTCCTTTTGCTGGCTTCTTTTTCTTATGCATTATCGTAATTGGAACTCCTTCTCCAAGGGAGCCTGGTCTAAGCTCAAGACCACCTTAAAAGAGCTGGTGGGGAGCTCTGTAGTGGGATTTGGTTTTGGTTTTATTGTATGTGCTATTAATTTATGGTTCGTTCTATGTATCCCAGTTTGTTCCCTCTAATGATCTTTCCCTGCTCTTCTCCCCTCAAACTGTTATATCTCAGTCCCCCACCGCCCCCCTCCTCTGGGGTCTGCCTGTCATCTTGGGGCCTTCCCCTGGAGCTAGAAAGTTTTTCCAAGGGCATCGAGTGATAGGTCAGATCCAGAGGGGGTCCCTTCTCATCATTTATGTTTGGTTTATGAAAATATCATTTATCCATGTGACCCCTCCCCAGTGATCTCTGATTTGCTCATCCACTGCCTCTTCTCCTGGTTCCACCCCCAG
>JANEHK010001350.1:0-13348 GCA_025960845.1 Tachycineta bicolor | reverse complement strand
CTCCTCATGAGGCCTGGTTCTGTGATATGTGGTTCCAGCCACAGCACTCAGTGCCCCACGTCGTAGAGAAGCACTTTACCAAAAAGCACACACTAGCACTTACCTGCTCCCTGCCCAAACAGTGCAAAGGAAGGCCTTTTCTAACTCTCACACTCCTCTACAGTTGAAAGATATGTCTCTTTTCTAAACCAATCTTCCCCTCACACAACTGGTGAGTTAGTTGCAAGATGCATCGCTCCAACTTCAAGAGAAAGAGGATTTCCCTCAGGATTCCAGAACTTACATTCTCCTCATAGGGTGTCCAGCCTCCAAGAGTGTTTTCTTATATGTTTGTAACCACTGCTATCTTTACAATACTATGTTTTCATAGCTGTACATGGAAAAGTTAAAAAAGATTCCCACATACTATCCTGGAACATGCAGTTTAACTATAAATCTAGTAGAAAGCTGTCAGCATCACCTTTTTATCATCAACTGACAGAGGTAATCCTGCTCTTTGAACAATCCTCTATGGAATTCATGGATTTAAGAGCATGTGATACAAAAAAACATTGAGGACTGACAAATTCTTCGATCTGCTGCTTTCCTTCTCAGCCCCAGATACATAATCAGAGCATCGCTGATTAAAAAGAATGATTAGAAAGATCCCTGATTAAGAAAACTCCAAGCTGCAATGAGCCCTTCACTCTTTCAGCTGCCTCTTTCCTCAACACATTTTCCCTGAGTGTTGAACCTCATTCCTAACTCAATTTTCAGTTTTGGGACTGACTCAGACCCTGAGGGATGTGATCTTGTTTTGAGATGAGCCTCACTTTGAGAAGTAGGCTGGACTACATAACCTTTCAAGATCTTTTCTACCCAAAATTGATCCTATGATTTTATATGCCTATCTTTAGCATCTTCTCATCTTTCCTTTGTTACTGATGCCAAAAGTTCCATTTAATTAAAGATCACCAGCTTGGAAGAAAATATTTACTTCTTTCATTCCAAATATAAATTGGAAATATCTGCTGAGTCTAAATGCCCCTAAAAAGCCAACCATGAAATAAATAAATAAATAAATAAATAAACAAGCCAGACTTTTGTAAGTTTACTATCTGCCTCTAGCAACTATCCATGTCTAACTTGGTCTTTTGCTGGAATAGTTCTAAGGAAATAAAGCAACTCTATCACTTTTAGGAGCTCTGAAGAAGTTTCTGGCTATTTGAGATGTCACCCACATTGAAATAAAATGTAATGGAAGCAGTTCTTATATATTACAAATATATATGTAAAGAGCATGAATAAAATGATACATAAGAGCTATCCATGCACATTTCATTCTTCATCACAGGTAATATTATCTTGATGTAGGCAGCAACACTCTCTTTTCTTTTTTGTTTGTTCTTACTAATTCAACATAGTTTTAACTCATGCTTTTAAATCTCCATCAAGAAGAGACAACAAACCACCTTTCAGTAAAGTCAACCATAATTTTCTTAAAAAGCAATATTGTTATCTTTAATTTACTCATTATACAATTCTCTTTATATTTCTTACATAAACATGTCTGCAAAACTTTTTTGATTATTACACTATGATACCTCAGCTGCCAGTTATCCTCCTTTTAGGATTTGTTCAAAAACCACTTTGGTCATTCAGCGACTGAATTCCTTGCTGTTGTGGTGGGGGTTCTTAATTCTTTGTATGTCACAGAGGTGAGGTTATTGCTTCTGATAGTTTCAAAGTCTTGGTTGTGTTGAGTAGTTATTAGTGAGTATAGAAAGGAAGTAGGTAGGGTGCGCTTTGGCGTATACATAACGATAATGACTATTCAGCCTACGTGGAAGAGAAGGTGATGAGAAGGCTAGGATTTTTCAAATTTGTTTTTATTTTAGTTCTGTTTGTCTCCCTAGGGTTGCTGGGCTGATGGCTATAGCCGTTCGTTGTATTAAATGAGTGAGATGTTAGGAAGAGAATAGTGATTGGGGGAAATTTCATGAACCAGTGGTAGGGATGAGTCTTGAAGCACTTCTGGGAATTGTAAGTGCGATGGTACTAGTCCTAGTCTTACCGTGATTGCTATTGTCATGAGGAAGCATGATGGGGCAAGTCTATGGATAATGTCTCCTTGTCCAGTAGATCATACATTAGTAATGGTCAAGTGCCCTATTAATATGGCTTACTGAACACCAAGCAACGTCATCCACCCTAATAACTCTACTCATATTAGTACTCTCTGCCTGCAAAGTAGACACCGGCCTAGCAATAGTAACTGCCTCTACATGAACCCATGGTTCTGACTACTTACATAACCTAGAACTCCTATAATGTTAAAAACCAATGATTACATTCCTCCCCATAGTCTTCTTATCCTCCTGCCCAAAATTCCTTTAAACTAAGACCACCACACATAAGCTCCCAATCACCATCCTCAGCCTACAATGACTACTTCTAGCATACTATCTGCCCCCCCCAAACACTAACACTGACTAAATCCTACCCCCTTTATTAGTACTATCCAGCCAACTATTATCTCACATAATCATAGCAAGCCAAAAACACCTGCAATACCAACCACCAACACAAAAACCAATATTCATCACAACCTTAATCAGAGTCCAACCATTCATTATCTTAGCTTTCTTGGCCACAAAACTAAACTTATTCTTGGACCAGCAGAGCCGGACCAAAGAGTATCCCCATGAGATAGAACAGCATAAGCAAAGACATAAGAAACAGGATCTATTTATCCATTCTGCAGTTTCTCTTTGAAAACTCCACCTTCCTACATTGACTACACTCTCATTCTTTGGATAAACACTACCCAATCCCTGCATGCCCAGCCTGAAGACCTGCAATGGGAGATGCAGAGAGCTGGGGCCAGAGGTGACATCTTCCCACCATGAACAGGAAAGATGAGACTAGGTTAGGAAGTAAGGGGAGAGACCCTGACACTAGCAGCTTCTGCTGCCATCAACGGGACAGAAATGGGAACTGTGATGTCTTGGGTCACGCAGGTATTCACCACCATTTTCCTTGGCATGCAAGGTACAAAAGCAGCAGCAATTAACTGTCATAGGCAGCACAGGCTGCTCTTCCTCTTTTCTTCCAGCACAGATCAAACAGACAGGACCATGCCTGGCCCAGGTAACCAACAGGCATAGGCAGCTGCCTCTCTTAATTTTAGCAAAACTCAGTCCTGTACAATGGCCAAATATGTTTCATAATAAAATATAAGCAAATATATTAGAAGTGTGGAAAAACCCCAGGTATAGGACCTTAAGTTCACATATAAAAACCAAATTAGAAGACAAGCTAGGAAAAAAACTGCTTCAATTGACCTTCATTTATTGTACTGGTGGGTTTTTTTCTACTCAGTAGATACTCTACTACAGACTATGTGAGACTGTTTTGCACATTAATGGATTGCCGCTTTATAAACAAGGAAGCAAATTAGTTTTAATAGGCTAAACAATTAACCTTGAAGAACACTTCATGCTTCTAAGCCTAGAAAAATTATTGTCTGCTCTTGGTTTTGATGAAGAAATATATAAAATGTTATTTTTCTGACATAAATCTTGCCTCCAAATCAAAGATTGACTCCTGCTGTTGAACTTTTCTGTATCTGAAAGCAGAAATTAAATATATAGAACTACAGGAGATTATATACATATGAAGTCTTATAATGATAAGAAATTTAGTCTGAATGGGATTCTAGTCCCAAAGAAAAGTTGTTACAGCTGACACCGGCTGGGTCTTTCTAATCTTTATGGTGCTATTCTGTTCATAGCCAAATTCTGGCGTCTGTTTTGGAAACTTTGTTTAGAGAAATCTGAACTTCTCATTCTGTGTGGAAGTGAAGAGTAAGCATATATTTTTGTTTTGATCTTAATTTCCTCATTAACAGAAATGGATCCATGTGGTGATATTTCAATAGGATTGCATATAATTTCAAATTTCCCTAAATTTTAATTTTATTAATATAGATACAAGAAGTCCACATTATACCATCATAACCATGGCATATGAACAAGAGACAGGATGTTGTACAGATTTTACTTTTTATCAGAAGCATAACCTCATATGCACTAAAATGTTTTCTTTCTAAATTCACCTTCCCACTTGCAGACGTTAAAATTTCCACACCTTTTTATCTTCTTCTGACCTGTTGAAAATTGCTGTCTGCCATTCTGAGATCATCAGTCTTGCAGACACCATGACTGTTTCATGACAGCAGTTTTTAATACATATTACATTATTCTCACAGTAATAAATTTTGTAAAAATAATTAATTCATTTACATTGTCTTCCATTATATATAGATGTCTATTTTCAGTGAGCTGTTTAGAACTAAAACCAACCTTATAACACTGAAGTTATGAATTCAGAATGCAAAACAACTTAAAATAAATAATCCAGAGGCAATTTACACATGGGGCCATGGCTATAAAAGCTTCAGTTTACAGGATTGGAAACCAGTTGTCCCTCTCTTACAATTGCTTATTTTCTCTTTACTCAGTGTTTTCTCCTATTTCATGAGCCTCTTATTCCATCACAGCAGAAACAAATGCAGGCCTCCTGAGCTGACTTAACATATTGTTGCCATTTTCTCTTTGGGAAGAAATCTATTATCTAAAATAAAAATTCATGAAAGTTTTAAAATAAAGCACATAGCTGATTCTTGTCTTTCCCCTCCATAGATTGTGCAATGAATCTTCAATCTATGCTTGCTTTTAAACTCCATTGACTGAAATCTTTTATAATTAAGCACATCCCCTCATTTATTATCTTAAGTGAAGCTCCATATCAACTGTAAGCAGTTATGAAGATTTAGGCCTGAGAAATTCCTTATGCATCCCTAAACTATGGACAAATCCAGGCCTTGTTTCTGCTTTGAACTGTTAAGTCAACTTGCAGACCAAACAACAATTTCTCGTTATTCCTAAATATGCAAACATAGAAAAATACAAAGTTAACTCATGTCATCCTAGGCCAGAAGAAAAGATAAATATCCTCTCCTCATAGGGAGCAGTTTGAAAATCAAATTTTAAGGAAGTTTCATGTGAAAATATAATGAACTTTGGAATGATTCCTAGAAAGAGACCCTCTATCCCTATTGACTCCAGTAAGAGTCTGAGGAAACTAGTATCTTGCGGATTTTTAGAGTACAGAGCAGAACATACAGGATGTGAAGGAATACAGTTAACAAATTCCTCTCGAACTAGTGAACAGAACTTGTTACACAGCAGGTAACAAGTACTAGCTAGAGCTAGTGCACAAAAGCCTATCTGCCACTTTCAATGTGTGCCTGCTGTTTCTGATGTCCTGCAAGAGTCTACAGACCAGTTTATATCTATGGGTTTGACAAGGATGTAGATAGGTGAGAATACTGAGATGGGGTTTGCTTTGAGCAGAGGAAGTTTATAAACAAGGTTAACGCGTTTCACAGATTGTTTCCTTGTATGTAGCTCAAAGAGGAATCTGCTGCAACCCTGCAGCAATAGCAAGAGCAGTGCTTGTGAGGTTTGAACATTTTCCAGTGCACTCCCCAGTGCATAAATCAGGATAGTGGCTGTCATAGCCGCAGCATCTCCAATTTCAACCCACATTGCCAACCATATAAATCCCTTTGCTAAGAGAGCCCTCTTGATGTGTCCTCTCCATTAATTGAGACCCTGAAATTTTCCTGGAGAAAGCACAACCTGACAACGGGTCATTGAAAACCGATATAATCACGGACAAAGACCCTCCAACTAATTAAAGTTAGAAAGTCGTATGTTCATTCACTGGTGGGCAGCACGGGAGCCATCTCTGAAAAGTGTGGCCACCCCGAACAAGGTTCTTTGCTCCCTATTTATTTTTGAAGATCTTAGATACAATACTTATGCATAACCACAGCACCTCCCATCCCCGCTCTCTAGTAAAATGAGGCTCTTAGTCCTTCATGCGTGCTCAATTCTTCTCTTGAATTGGCTCAGTGGTCTCAAAGGATGAAGTCAGGAGAGTCTTCATCAGGTCTCAGTGACCCTCTGGCACGATCCAAGGTCCCCCACTTCATGATTGATTGGTATGAAGTCCAGGTGCTGGCCATTGTTTTTACTGGTTTCAATCTGTTCTTGTAACTGTTCACTTACTCCACTTTCTTCTATAAATACACTCTATAGCAGTGTCCCTCACGCCCGGCAGGCGCGCAGGCTAGCTCAGTTCTGCACTGCCACTACGAGGATCGGTCGAGGTTACAGGCAGGGCGAGTAACCTCCTCCCAGTGGGCTCTTGGTTCCCCACACCAGCGAGTGGACCTGATGGAATTGTGACTGCGGCGATGGAAAAAGAGTCGACTCTCTTTAGGCAGGGTAGAAGGTAGCTTATTAAGGGGAGTCCGGCAAGGAGCTCTGCCTCAGACCGCTGCTGCCCAGAGAGAGCAGAGATCAAAGCCTGACAGCCACTTATAAACAGGGGAGGGCTGACAACGGGTCAGCCAACCAGGAACACGGGGGTGGTAACAGGGTGTCAACTTCTAAACCATTAACAAATCACAGGGGGGTAGGAGGGGATTCCCCGGGCACCAGCCTATGACTCGACACCTCTCCTGGATCTTTCCAGAAGCCAGGGAAGGGTCTCGAAGGGACAGACAGGGCGACCGCGAGGAGAGGGGGAGGATTGACAGGGACAGGTGCAGGGAAGGATGACTGACAGAAAATGTCTACTTATATAACCAACCCATAAGGGGGAAAACTATTAAAGAACACAGAGGGGTACAGTGGACTAAACCATTACAAAAATAACTCACAAATCTTACAAAAATAACTTAATAACTTAATAAAACCACTCTCACACCACTACATCTCCCCCTATTTTGTTTTTTTAGGAGGAGGAGAACTGGAACGGAGGAGGACGATGCTCTGAGTCTGGACATGCCTCATCGAACCACTCTAGCTGTACAGGCCACTCCACCTGAGGCTTTTCTTCCAGGTCTCTATCTTCCTCTGAATCTTCCTCCAGTTCCATGTCCTCCTCCCACTCTATGTCCTCTTCCCATTCGGGCGCGGATGACACTTAGCTACTCGATTTACAAAGGGGGAGTGTGTGGTGCTAGAAATCAACCTATTTAACATTTTTTTGACAATACAAATCATAATTAAAATTAATACAATAATAAATAAACTAACAGAACTGATTTTATAATTGAACCTACCCAGCCCGAAATGCCCCAGTTCCCAAACATCCCACTCAGCCAGTCACCAGTCTCTTTCTTGATGTCTTCTACCATGCTCCGGATGCTCTGGATGGCTTTGTGGACATCCTCAGCCTTTGTCGACAGGTGGAAACAACGCAACCCCTCAAACTCCTCACACCGATGTCCTTGGAGGAGGAGGAGGTAGTCAATGGCTGCCCTGTTTTGCAGCGTTGCCTGCCTTATTACTTCCTCATCTGATAGGAGGCCAGCCAGCGCGTTGGAAGTTAAAATTTGCTTGCTTAGTCACCCAACACTCCAGGTGAACCAGCTCACTTAGCTGTCGATACCCAGGGTAGAAAAACTGTGACTGCCACTCCCTTTACTTTAGACCAATGGATAATTTCCGAGTCACAATTGGCATCGAGTGAGGCCAAATCTCTTTTTTGGACCTTTTTGCTGGTGGAATTTTTTCGCTGCCAATTCATGAGAGTGGTCTTGTTGGGGGAAAACAAGCCCAACCGGCCAAAAGTGCATGGTTCTCCTACAAGGTGAGGGGGGATGCCTGCCCATGCTCTATTCCCACAAATCAAAAACATACCTTTGGGAAGGGCCAGGGGTTTCCTATCAGTTGTCGAAGCCATTTCCACGTGGGCGATCTGGCCGCACCATATTTTGGCTGTGTAAACATCCTTGGTTTGATAAACAAACTGATAGCAACTCTCCTGACCCTGAGTGGGGGTAAACATAAAATGAACACAAAAAGAGGCATTTTATGAACCCGAAATTTCCAATTCATTGAGGGAAAAACTTAAGATGAAAAGGGTGGATATATATTTTTCCACAACAAAAACGGATTTCTAATGGGGAACGTAATTTCAGTATCTAGAAAGGAATCAGGTGGGGATAGCTGGGAGATGGACTGACACTTAGAAGCACCCTCTCTATTGGTCTGCTCTGTGATCTCTAAGAGCTTGGCGAGTAACTCCTTGGGCCCATTTGGGATCCCCACAAGGCAGGTCATAAGTGGGCTGTCTGCCGACGTGGCTGAGAGGCAAATGTGGTCCTGCCCCACTGCCCTGGCGAGAGTCGCCCAAACGTTGGCTTTGGGCTGGGGCACCAGCCATCCGGAGACTGGAGCAGCGAGACTGGTGAGCAGGAGGATGCTGAGAAGCAGGTAGAATTTCTTCTGCACTGGGGCTTGGCGCTGGGCAGGTTCCATCGTAACTAAAATGACTAAAACAAACAATCATTGTCCAAACAGAGGGTTTAGGAAAAGAAGCCCATCCCGGAAAAACTTTCCCTTCTTCTTCGCCTAAAAGCTGCTTGTGACACTTGAGGTAGTTGTTTGTTCTCCCCTGAGACCTTCGGGACATAGGGCCTCACCCATTTGGATGGTAACCATTTTTGCCCCCTGGGGGTGGACACGCAAGCGTATCCACGACCCCACGTGACCAAATCATGAGGTCCCTCTGTCCTTCCAGTCTCAGGGTCCCCGACCATGACTGGCAGCTTCTCTTTGATGTTTAATTGAGGGTTTGCCCTGAAATGGCGAATGATTGGAGGGTTTAAGAGTTCAAAAGTGCAATTTAAAAAATTCATGGTGAATGGTGCCCTGGCCAACTGGGTCTGCAGTGTCTCTATTTTTAAAACCTGTTGTTGTTGGTTGAGGATCCTTTTGATTTCCCTGTGGGTCGCCTCCACTACGGCTTGGCCTATCAGGGAATGGGGGATGTTGGTCTTATGTCCCACTCCCCATTGTTGCAGGAAGCTGATGAACTCCCTGGAGCAGTATGCTGGGCCATTATCCGTTTTTAACTCCCTCGGGATGTCCATGAAGGAGAAAGCCTGGATGAGGTGTTTTATTACATCCCAGATCTTCTCCCCTGTGTGGGCGGAAGCGAAGACTGTGCCAGAGAAGGTGTCCACTGAGACGTGCACATACTTAGATCTTCCAAATTGGAGGATATGTGTCACGTCTGTCTGCCACAGCTCACAGCTGTTCAGACCTCTGGGGTTCACTCCCGCACTTAAGGTGGGGAGTGCATGCTGATTACATGAGGGACACGTAGCCACAATTGCCTTAGCCTGTTCCCGGGTGATGTGAAACCGGCGAACAAGGCCAGGTGCATTTTGATGGAAGAGTTGGTGGCTAAGCTTTGCCTGTTCAAAGATGTTAGGCAATGGGGCCATTGCAGCAGGGGCAGCGAGAGCATCAGCCCTTCTGTTCCCCTCAGCGATGAAACCCGGCAAATCGGTGTGTGATCTTGTATGCATCACAAAAAATGTCTGCTCCCTATGGGAGACAAGCTTGACAAGCTTAGAGAGCAGCTCAAACAGTGCAGTGTTAGACACTTCCTGCAGCATGGCCTGATCTGCTCTGGACACCACTCCCGCCACATAAGCGGAATCCATCACCAAATTGAAAGGTTCGGGGAACCTTTCGAAAGCCCTGAGGACAGCAGCCAACTCAGCAACTTGAGGCGATCCCTCCACCTCAGCAACTTCTGCCTCCCACTGCTGAGTCTGAGGGTCCTTCCCAATCATGACTGACTTGTGGGACCTTCCGGACACGTCAGTGAAAATTGTCAAGACCTCTAAAGGCTTCCTACTCTGAACACTTTTCAAACTTAATGTGAATTTGGCGTCCTGATTGAAAATTTTTTGGACTGGCCGATGAATAGAAATTTGTCCGGTGAAGGAATCCAGAGCAAACTGCAGTGCTTCATTCTCTTAAAGCAGGTGTTCTAACATTGCCCTTGTAATCTGGCCCGATCTTAATCCAATTAGAATGTGAATGCATTCAAAATCACATCCGGCCAGTTCCCTGATCCGGACTCTAGCCTTCAGGATCAGTTCAGCCACCAGTTCCTGTGGACGTGTCATCCTTTTGGACCTGTGATGACTGAGAAAGACCCATTCTATGATTAAGAGTGGGTCTTCTCTGCCCTGGTCCTTTTTGGTGTTATTTTTCCATTGGAAAATGACCCCATGGAGGTGTAGAAAATGTCCCATAATTATAAATTTGAAAGGCAGGTCCGGATCACACTGGTGAACCTGCCGAGTGGACATGAGATGCTACACCTTTCCTAGCCCATCCTTTGCTTCTGGGGTGAGTTCCCTGGGAGAACTCAGCTCCTCTCCCCCTTTCAATAAATTGAAAAGAGGGGCCACGTCCTCCGTGGTCAGACCTAGCCAGGGTCTCACCCAGTTCAATGCCCCACACAGTGGGTGGACATCTGCGAGGGTCTCGATCTTTGCTTTAATTTCCAATTTTTGTGGCACAATGGTCCGCTTGCTAATTTCCAGCCCAAAGTACCTCCAAGGCGGCATCTTTTGAACTTTGCTTTCCTGCAGCTCGAACCCTGCAACAACCAACGCATTGATTGTCAGGTCAAGTGCGTGGGACAAACATCTTCGGTGGGGGCACACACAAGCACATCATCCATATAATGATGGATGATTGTTTTCTCCGCGGCTACGCGGACTGGGGACAGCAAGGAAGCCACATACCACTGGCAGATTACCGGCGACACTTTCAACCCTTGGGGTAAAACATGCCAATGGTAGCGTTTCCTCGGGGCCTCTCGGTTGATGGTGGGAACCGAGAATGCAAAACGTGGGCCGTCATCCAGGTGTAGAGGAATATGGAAAAAGCAATCTTTTATATCTATTACAGCCAATTTCCAATTTTGTGGGAGCATGGTAGGGGAAGGTATCCCAGGGTGAAGAGAGCCCATGTCTTCTATTATGTTATTAATTTGTCTAAGGTCCTGGAGGAGCCTCCACTTGTCCTTCCCCGGCTTCTGGATGACGAAAACCGGGGAGTTCCAAGGGCTAGTTGTCTCTACAATGTGGCCTTTGGCCAACTGCTCCTCCACGAGCTCTTCAAGCGCCTTTAATTTTTGCTTTGAAAGCGGCCACTGCTCTACCCACACTGGTGAATCTGTTTTCCAATTCAGCTTGCAGGTAGGGGGGTCCTCAGTGGTCGCTGCCCAAAAATCCTGTGAGGGGTCTGGGATGTCAATTGTGACCCCCCCCCACTGGGCCATCAGGTCTCTCCCCAACAAGGGTTCCTTATAATCTAAAACAAAAGGGCGTAAACTGGCCAATTGCCCTTTTGGCCCCTTGATTTGCACCACGCTCTTTGATTTCGTAGCCAGTTGCATCCCCCCTATACCTTGCACGTGTCCGCCATGTTTTCCAAGGCCCAATGTGACGGCCAATGCTTGTCTGGGAATATTGTCAAGTCAGCCCCCGTGTCTAGGAGGCCTGTGATGTTAATGGCCTCCCCACCTAGACTCCACTCACATGCCACCTGGGGCTTTGCCTCTGTGATGTTGTATACTGGACAAGCTGTTGGTATTCTGTCTTCTGGGTGCTCCCAGGAGGGTATGATTTGGGCAACTGTTTGTCTTTTTGGTAAGAATGTTGGTGGGTCCGTGCATCGTAGCCAGAGAACGAACCTCTCGGGACTGTTGTCAAGTGTTCCCGGAAGGATTTTGATCTCTTGCGGGGTGTGTTTGCAATCTCCCACAACGATTAGCTTACCTTCACCCCTTGGCCAAGTGCCCTGCTCACCGTTGGTGACTGACACCAATTTCCAATCACTGTCTTTCAGGCGCAAACCCTCTGTGAGCCGTAATCTATAAGGTGTATCATTAGAATTCGTTGTCAAAATTGGTTCTGCAATGTCATGGTCTGTGTGTGTCATTTCCGGTAAATTCTTTTTTCTGTTACCCCTAATGGGGTCAGGCAGCTTTTCCTCCTTTTTCCCTTGGCTCCCTCCCCCTTCCCCCTCTGCTTGGTCCACCTCATTTTTGTCTTCACGCAAGGTGGACCTGCGTTCCCCCCTTAGTTTTTTTGCAAGTGTTTAAACCCTCTCCCTTTTTCCCCTCTCCCCCCCCTTTTTTGTTTTTAAATTCTTCAAATTCTTTTTTAAGGGGGCATAGGGAGGACCAGTGCCCCAATTTCCCACACAGAAAACATTTTTGGGAGCTTTGAACCAAAGGCTTCTTCCGGGTGTCTGATGTTTCTCGGGAGCCTTCAGCTTCAATGGTCGCAGCATGGAGTAATTTGGGCCGCTGTCCTGTGGAGGCACTCATAAATGGAGCTTTACTTGACATTCTTGGAGCATGTCCTGTAAGGTGGGTGCAGGATCTAATGGAAGACTTAAAATTGCAGCACGACACAGATCATTTGCACTTGAAAATGCAAATTCCCTTAAAATGCATTCACATGTCTCTTCACATTTAACTTGGACCTCAATGGTCCTGGAGAGCTTCTCCACAAAATCAGTAAAGATTCACTTTGGCCCTGTCTTATTTTGGAATATGGGACTACTGGACCATGAGGCTGCGTTGTAAAAAATGCCATTAAGGCTGCTTCTTTTACCACATTGAGGCACTTTGGGGTAAAGCAACTTGATCCATTGCTTCCATCCACTGCCCTTCACCCGTGAGATGTTCAAAGGTGAGAGGATTCCCATGACCATCCACCATAGTATCTATGTTGTCCAGGAGACCTGGCAGGGCATCTCTGAGCAGTTGCTTCCATGCTCCCTCCCAAAGCCTATATTCTGTGGAGTTGAGCAGGCAGGAAAACAGCTGCTTTAAATCAGCAGGGAGTGTTTCAGCCCCTGAGAGATCTGCCTTCAAAAGACCCCAGAAGTATGGACTATGCTTTCCATATCCTTTATGGGCTTTACATAGACCTCTGATGGTGGCCTGTGGGAGCGGGTGGTAAATAACTCTGGTGTTTTGGCCTCCGCAGAACTTCCGTATGTAACAGGGGATAGAGTAGGGATGGGGGGGGAAGAGCCGCAGCCCCATCGAGTCCGGTTCCGGCTCCCTAGCTTCCGGGTTTGGACCGTGGGAACCGGAATGAGGACCGTGGGGATCGGGACTCCATGACCCTTGCCGTCCGAGGGTGGGGGGGGCAGTCTGGTCGGGGTAAGATGTCACCCAGGAGAAGGGCAGGTGCGGGGGGCCTGAGGAAGCGAACGTGGCGGACCGGGGCCGCTGCGGAGCAGCCCCGGGCTGCAGCACCTCGGGAGAGCTGGCGCCGCCGGCCGCACGGGACCCGGGGAGGAGAGCGGGGCGGGCCGGGGCCTCGGCAGAGCAGCCCCGGGCTGCAGCACCGCGGAGGAGCCGGCGGCGGCCCGCGCCGCACCCGGGGAAGAGGGAGAGGCGG
>JANEHK010001349.1:0-13351 GCA_025960845.1 Tachycineta bicolor | reverse complement strand
TCAACTTTGGATAATGGGAAGTGTCTGGGGAATGTTGGGATCATGGATATAAATTTTGGATGGCGGGAATGGGTCTAAGATGAGGTTGGGATTGTGGATGTGGGGTCTGGGAGAAACTGGGATCACTCCCGGTGGTCGATCGCATGGTTTCCGTGCTCTGGGATTCCCAAATCCCGGGATGACGGTGCCGCCCCGCTCCGGTTGCAGATGACGTCAGCCTGACGCCCCGGGACGACGTCCTCATCGACATCGATGACCGAGAGCCCCTGATCCCAATCCAGGTACGGAGAGATCCCGGATTCCTTCCGTGCTCCGGTGCGTCTGGTGAAGGTGGATCCAAGGCCGGATCCGGATGGATCCACCCTTTTCCAACTTCCACGTGTTTTCCCTCACTCTGCTCACCTGCACAACCCCAAACTCCGCCTCATTCCCTATGGGAATGAGGGCTTGGATTTGCTTTCCCAATGGAGAGAAATCCATGCCGGGCTCTTCCCAAGGAGAGCAAAAATTCCCTGACGTTCCGTCGTCCTCCCTCCTTTCCCAGCTCCTGGTTTGCAGGAATTTCACTGGACTGGGATTACGGAATCCCAAATCCCGAACCCATGTTGGTGGGAGTGTGGAAGGAGCGAGGGGAATTGGTACAGTTCCAATGAATTTGAGGGATTTCAGCATTCCCTTGGGAATGGATCAGGGTGGACACACCCCTGGAATTTCTTCCAGAAACTTCTCGTATCCACAGCCTTCTCCAGCAGAAGGAATCTTCGGGACAGACCATTATCCTTGGGATGCACGGATCCCGAGGCAATCCCGGTGCCTCTGGAGCAGCTGGGAACAGTGTCAGGAATGTTTGGTGGAGCTTTTCCCGGTCTCCCATCCCTTGGTGGGATATCAAGGGCTGGAATTTCCCTTCTCCCTATTCCTGGATGCCACAGGTCTGGAAAAGTCAGAGTTTCCAGAAGGAGTCTGCTTCCTGCCTCAGTTTCCCTGGCCTTGAGCAATTCCAGGGATGGAGGAGCTGCTGAATCCAAGTTGTCCAACTTGGGCATGGATCCTGCTCTTTATCCATGTCCTCAGTGGCTCCTGGGGGTTTCTATTCCCAAGGATTTTCTGGTGCTCTTGGATATTTGTGGTGTATCCCAAGGCAGGCTCCGCCTGGGTCCCACATTAAGCTGGGAATCAGGAATTTGTCTAATTCCTAAAAAAAAACCAAACCAAAAACCAACTGCAGGTGTGCCCCTGCTCATTCCCACTCATTCCAAATCCTCATCCCTGGAAGTTTCCAAGGCTGGGTTGCACAGGGCTTGGGGAAACTTGGGATAATGGGAGGCGTCCCTGCCCATGGAAAAAAGGTGGAATAGGATGAGGCTGAAGATCCTTCCCACCCAAATCATTCCATGATTCCGTGATCCTATTCACAGCTCCTTTGGGATTTTGTCCTGAAATCCTTCAGCCTCCGTTAGGAACTGGGCAGGGGAATTGGGAAAAGTTGGCTCCGGTGAAAAGCGGGGGAAAGGGAAAAGCAGATCCCGAAAATGCTCCCGACTGGAGCGTTGGGAAGTTGGGAAAGCAGCCTCATTCCCTCCTTTTTGCTTCCCGTTTAGGGATTTATCCCTAAAATTTACAGCTGAGCTTTGCCTTTTATCAGGGAAGTAACTGGAGCACGTCCGTGGAAAACGTGGAACTTGGGAACAGGAATTTTCGTAATAAAATCCCACTTTTCTCAGTCCAGGACAGAGAAACTTGGGAGAAAATGTAGGGAATAATGTGGGAATCTCCTGGGGGGCTGAACCCACTGCAGGATCCCAACTTGGGATGTGGAGCTTGAGCCAGATTTCCCGTGATCCCGATGCAGCGTTTCCCATGATCCTGGAATCAGGATTTCCCACGATCCAGTGCTGGAAGTGCTGGGACAGTGTAGTGCTGCCCATTCCCACCGGTGGGATTCCCAGTTTGTCCCATTTTTCCGAGTGGTCAGGGTGGGGGAAACACTCTGGGGATGCCTGGAGTGGGATTGGCCACGCCCACAATTGCCTGGAATTCTCTGCTCAGATTTCCATGATTTATTCACGGAAAAACCACATTGGTGGCAAATCTCCTCCCATTTTATTTTTTCCTTTGGGAATAAAACCTCTGGATAGGGACACGCCTCCCTTTATGCCCCCTGGAGCTCTGGGAGCTGCTCCTGGGAATGTGGGGTCCCATCCCAAAGATTCCAGAAAGAAGGAACGAGATGGAACTTTGGAATCCTGGAGCTTGGTTCCCTGGGATAATTTCATTGGAAACGTCTCCAAGCTTGGGTCAAATTTAGGGAAGAGTTTAAACAGCAGAAAAAGGAGGAGAGGGATGTGACAGAGCCATTCCAAAGTGGAAAATTCCGGCATTTTTTTCCTGAGGGAAAAAAAAAAAAAAATTCCCAAACAATCCCTCTCCCACCAACGGAGTTCTTAATTTTTGACCCCGGAGTCTCCCTTTGTCTCTTTCCTTGTTTTTCCCGTTACTTCGGGAAAGGAGGGAGCTTCCTCCTGGAAAGCCAACCCGAAATTCTCGCCTCGGAATTTTGGCCCTGGAAGCTGCTCCTCCCCTGGAGGTGGACGTGGGTCGTTGGGATCATTCCGCCCATCCAGGGCCAGGTTTGGGAGGTCAAGGAGCAATCCCGGCCCGCGGGGACCATCCCGCTCCGCGTTCCCGGGAAAAGGAATGGATCCCGAGCCAGCAGCTCGTGCTCAGGGCTCTTTGGAAGCAGGAGCCAGGATTTTTCATGGATGCGTTTCCTCGTGTGGCTCCGGAGTTTTTCTCCCTCCTTGCCAAGCCTGGCTTTGGTCCCCGATCCAACAAAGGATCCCTTTGTTGCTTTCCCTGGAAAATCGGGGAAAACAACCAGAGGTGAAATCCCTCCGCTCCAAGGTTTGGGAGCGCGTTATCCACCTCATCCGAGAGGGATCGGGAGTTCAGCCGGAGTTCAGAACCAGTTTAAGTGCACGGGAATCGCATCCCGGTCACCCGAAGTCAGGAAAATCCTCCTCAAAATCATGGAAAAGCGATTTTCCCCAGCTAATCCCGTCTAGTTCGGTTCTTTGGGAGAAGGGCACGGAGCGGGGTTTTGGGAAGGCGGAATCTGTGGGAGAGGCTGCTGGATCAGGCCTTGTCCCGCCTGCTCTGCTCCCGGTGTTTTCCGAGGGTTCATTCCCATGGAAAGAGGCTCGGGAAGGACTTCCACGGCTCCATGGGATGAGCAGGGATTTGTTCTGCTCATGGATAAATCGGCTGGAAAAGGAGCTGTTCCCAGCAGCCTCTGGAAGCCGCCAGGGAATCCTGGTGGAAAACCATCCCTGGGGAATTTTTTCCCTATGGAAGGGCTGGAAATTGTGGAGTTAGGCCCAAGGATGCCGGTCTGGATCTGGTGGGATCAGAGAGGGGGTTTGGGAACGAGCCTGAGCTGGGAAACCGGGAATGCTGTCGGGATTGGGCCAATCCTCGAACCTGGCGGTTTTCTGGGAAGAATCTCTCATCCCTCCCCCTTTTCCACCTCCTTGGAATCCTGGAGCAGCGCTGCCGCTTCCTGCCCACGGAAATGATCCCAAATTTTGGTTTGCCCAGCATGAGCTGGGTTTGGGTCTGGACCTCGACCCTGAGCATTCCCAGTCCCATTCCAAATCCCCCTGGCTCAGATCCTTCCCTGGATTCCGGGGTAACTCCCTGAGTTTGCGGCCCTCGGTATCCAGGGAAAAGCCTCTCCTCCACTGGGAATTACTAACAGCTTTTCCACATTTTTTCCCCCTTTTAATATCCCGTTTTTCCTCTACCTCGCTCCAGCTATCGGCCGAACATCCCTAAAACCAAACCCTGCGCTCATCCCGAATTTCCCTCATCCCGGGAGACCCCAGGGCTGGGAATACTGGTTTGGATTAATCCCTTTAACTGTTGCTTTCGCTGCTGTGTGTTCATCCCCCGTTCCCGGAATTCCTTGGATAACGGATCGTTTTAATTTGTAGCATTCCGAGGGCTTGACGAGCTCAGCGCTAATTAACATCCCGGATTCCCGGGCCCCGCCTCATGTAGGTATCGCTTCCTTTCCAATTGCTAATTAATCGCTTAATTAATTGATCGCTCAAGTAACGGCCTGAATCCATGGGAATACGCGGGTCAAGATGGAAGGAGGCGTTTTTCCTTCTGGGAATGATCCCGCTGGCTACGGAGGAGAATGGCAATTCCAGCGTGTTCTTAGGTTTTTTCCATTCATTCCGAAGGGAATGAGGGCGGTTCTGACGGAAATCTGTCCCCAGAACTGTCCCAGATCCTGATCCCAGCACAGGAAGGACACGGAAATCTGGGAATGATCCAGAGGTGGGGCCAGGATGATGTGAGGGACGGAGCAGCTCTGCTGGGAGGAAAAGCTGGGAGAGCTGGGAATGTTCCCCTGGAGAAGGGAAAAGTCCAGGGAATGCCCCGAGTCCCTGAAGGGGCTCCAGGAGAGCTGGAGAGGGGCTGGGGACAAGGGCTGGAGGGACAGGACACAGGGAATGGCTTCCAGTGGGAAAGGGGAGATTGGGCTGGGATCTTGGGAATTGGGAATTCCTGGCTGCGTTCCCAGTGGTGGATCCAGCAGTGTTCATGGTTGGATTGGGAAAATCCAGCTCCATCCTGGGCAGTGCCCAAGGCCAGGTTGGACATTAGGACTTGGATCCACCTGGGAGAGTGGGAGGTGTCCTTGAATACGGATGAGGTGGGAATGAGGTGGGATTTAGGGTCACTTCAAAACCCAAATTATTCCAGGATTCTGGAGCCCCTCTGCTCTGGAGCCAGGCTGGGAGAGCTGGGAATGTTCCCCTGGAGAAGGGAAAAATCCAGGGAATGCTCAGAGTCCCTGAAGGGGCTCCAGGAGAGCTGGAGAGGAGCTGGGGACAAGGGCTGGAGGGACAGGACACAGGGAATGGCTTCCAGTGGGAAAGGGGAGATTGGGCTGGGATCTTGGGAACTGGGAATTCCTGTCCGGGAGGATGGGGAGGGGCTGGGAATTCTGGAATTCCCAGATTTGCTGTGGCTGTCCCTGGATCCCTGGCAGTGTCCAAGGCTGGGTTGGACATTGGGATTTGGATCCACCTGGGAATAGTGGGAGGTGTCCCTGCCCATGGAATGGTTGGAATGGGCTGGGATTTAAGGATCTCTTTCCTTTTCCTGCTCCCTTGGTTTCTTTCCTGTGGGAAAAGCAGCCTTTGGGATTTTCCTGGGTTTTATAGGGAGGGCAGCGGAGCTGCTTTGCCTTCTCAGGGATGACGCTCCAAAGGATGACGTCCCTTCATCCCAAATCCATCCCGATTAGATTCCTGATGGAATCATGGAATGGTTTGGGCTGGAAAATCCTTAAATCCTGTCCCATTCCATAATTTCCATGGACAGGGGCACCTCCCACTATCCCGGGCTGCTCCAAGCCCATTCCAGCATGGCCTTGGACACTTCCAAGGATCCAAATATTCTCCAGTGGATGGATTTCTCCATCCCAGAGAGACGGCAGTGCTGGGATCCTGACTATGGGAGCAAAAATTCCTGAAATTCTCCCCCCCGTGCCGCTGTCCGTCCGCATTTTTAATTTCCAGGGATATGTTTTTGGTTTCGGACAAACAAAATCCATGGGAAAAAAAAAAAAAAATAGGGAATAGCTGCAAAGCATTAATTTAAAATCAAACTGTGGGAATATTTGGTGGGATTAAAACATCCCATCGTCCTGATTTTTCCAGGATCCTCCAGGAATGGGAGTCAATGTGATAAACCCCAGTTTGCAGAAAAGTGGGAATGTTTCCTTGGTAAAACCATCCCAGTTTGGAAAACTGACTTCCCATCATCCTTCCCAGCTCCTTCTCCTTTACGGCTTGGGAGCGTCGCACAAAAGCAGGAGCTGGGAATGAGGCCCAGGGGCTGCAGCTGGGGAAAATCTTGGAAAAAAGCTTTTCCAGCCAAAAAAATCCAGCTCAGTGCAGAGCGTGTGAGGGGAGTCCTGGAATTCAGCGGGATCTGCCTCCGGCTGGGGCGTTAACGATGAGGGGGGAGAGTTTAAACTGCCAGAGGGCAGGAACGGGTGGGATACTGGGATGGAATTCCTGTCTGGGAGGGTGGGGAGGGGCTGGGAATTCTGGAATTCCCAGATTTGCTGTGGCTGCCCCTGGATCCCTGGAGGTGTCCGAGGCCAGGTTGGACATTGGGATTTGGATCCACCCGCAACAGTGGGAGATGTCCCTGCTCATGGAATGGGGTGGGAATGGGATGGGATTTAAGATCCCTTCCCACCAAAACCATTCCAGGATTCTGCTCTGCCTTGGAGCCAGGCTGGGAGAGCTGGGAATGTTCCCCTGGAGAAGGGAAAAATCCAGGGAATGCTCCGAGTCCCTCAGGGGGCTCCAGGAGAGCTGGAGAGGGGCTGGGGACAAGGGCTGGAGGGACAGGACACAGGGAATGGCTTCCAGTGGGAAAGGGGAGATTGGGCTGGGATCTTGGGCATTGGGAATTCCTGTCTGGGAGGGTGGGGAGGGTCTGGGAATTCTGGAATTCCCGGATTTGCTGTGGCTGCTCCTGGATCCCTGGAAGTGTCCAGGTTAGACACCGGGGCTTGGATCCACCTGGGACAGTGGGAGGTGTCCCTGCCCATGGAATTGGGATGAGCTTTCAGCTCCCTTCCCATTCCATGATTCCATGATTCCCAGGTGACTCCCAGAGGAGAGGAGCTCAGGTGGGACTCAGACCCTTCTCCTCCTCCATTCCCTGCCGAGGATCCCTACTCCGCTGTTACTCCTCTGTTACTCCGCCGTTACTCCAGCTGGTGCTGCTTTCCAAATCCCCCATCCCGGGACACGTTAGCGGAGCCGAGCGGAGCCAGTTTTCCTTGATCCATGTCTGTAAACTATTTGGGGATAATTGGTTGTTTGCCGTGTTTGCTCCTTCCAAATCCCGGCCCCCATTTCGCGGCTTCTCCGGTTACTGCTCCTTGGAAGGGCTCCGGGTGTTGGACGGCTCCTCCTGGGAATGGTTCCCATCCCAGCACTTCCCCCCTCGGAATGTTCCTGATGGTTCTGATATTCCCATGGCACTGCCACGGGGGAGGGGGGGGGTGGGGAGGGAAGTATATCCAGAGAGAACTCCAGGGGTTCATTCCACAGGCTGGGTTTGTAGGATCATGGAATGGTTCAGGTGGGAAGGGAGCTGAAAGCTCATCCCATTCCACAGGCTGGGACAATTCCCAGCATCCCAGGTGGATCCAAGCCCCAGTGTCCAGCCTGGCCTCGGGCGCTGCCAGGGATCCAGGGGCAGCCACAGCAAATCCGGGAATTCCAGAATTCCCAGCCCCTCCCCACCCTCCCAGCCAGGAATTCCCAATTCCCAAGATCCCAGCCCAATCTCCCCTTTCCCACTGGAAGCCATTCCCTGTGTCCTGTCCCTCCAGCCCTTGTCCCCAGCCCCTCTCCAGCTCTCCTGGAGCCCCTTCAGGGTCTGGAATGGGGTGAGGATTCCCTGGAATTTTCCCGTCTCCAGGTGAACATTCCCAGCTCTCCCAGCCTGGCTGCAGAACCCTGGAATGGTTTGGAAGTGACCTTAAATCCCATCCCATTCCCATCCCATTCCAGGGGCAGGGACACCTCCCACTCTCCCAGGTGGATCCAAGCCCCAGTGTCCATCCCGGCCTTGGACACTGCCAGGGATCCAGGGGCAGCCCCAGCAAATCTGGGAATTCCAGAATTCCCGGCCCCTCCCCACCCTCCCAGACAGGAATTTTTTCCATAAAGGAGGAATTCTCATTCCTCCAGCCGTGCTTTGTTCCCGGAGCCGCTGCAGCTCCTGGGGTGATGGGATTGAGTGGAATGATCCGGTTATTCCCAGGATATCCAAAGGACGGGTCCCTCTTGGGAAAAAGGTTGGAGTTCCTGTGTGGTGAGAGGGAAGAGGGATGGGACAGGGATAGGGAGACAAGAAACCTCTGGATAATCATGGCAGCCGCTTTCCAGCTCGGAATAAGCTCCTTTTCCAGGAAAATTCCAGGATTTGGTCATCTTGGGTTTATATTTATCCACAAGGGATTCTCACCCGGGGGTTGTGCCTAGTGGGATCCATGAAAAAGCTGGAAAGGGAGCACAGATCCGGATCCCAGAGATCGTGTGTGTGCCATGGATAAACCCCTGGAGGTGGTTTGGGATGCCTGGAGGGAATTTTATCCATCCCTCGGATAAACGAAATTCCTCCATCCACCCTTTGCCCATCCATTGCTTTCCTTGGCTTTCCCGTTCCCAAATGGAACCACATCCATCACCATGAGCATTCCAGCCGCTCCCCTTCCCTCCTTTTTCACGTTTTCCCTGTTTTTCATTGGAATGTTGCTCAAAATCCACCGAAATCTCTAATCCAGCTCTTTCCCTTGGGGCTGCAGAAGATTCCGTGGGTAAGTCCCGGGGTGAATCCAAGCGTTTTCCTCGTATCCCAGTATCTGTGGAATGTTACCATGTCCAGATGGAGCCCTTGGAACAATAAAATGGGAAGCGACGAAAGGAAAATTGGGATTTCCTCCCCCTCCCTCTAAAAAAAGGCGGTGGAAAAAAAACTTGGAGTGAATTTCCAGAATATTCCAGTTAAATCCATTGTCTATCCATTAAATCCCGCTCCATTGGCTTCGAATATAAATCCAATAAAACTCCATTTGGAATCCTCTGTGAGGTCACCGAGCTGGAATTCTGCGGCCTCCTAAGAGGAGACACCAGGATTTTCCAGGGATTTTTTTTCATGGATTGCCGGCAAAGCGACCTCAAAAACGGGATTCCTAAGAAATCCGTGGAATGTTGAGCCGGCATGGCCGCTTTTCCTCTCGGAATAGCATCCTTGGAGTTGGAATGGTTTGCACTGGGAATGAGGCAATGGGAGATGGTGACAGCCGAGGTTTTTGTGGGATTTTCCCAGTTTTTTTCATCCGAGGGTTGTGTCTTCCGGAGGCCGGAGCACTGTTGGGTTTAAAGGAAAGTCGGGAATTTTATGGCTTTATTCATTTATCCGCAGGTTTTGTTGGGATGGGCAGGTTGGGAAGTGCTGGGGTACAACCAGGAAGTCAATCCCTGTCTCCCAAATCCCAAAAATTTCCAGGGAAAGCCTAGAATTATGGCATTTCAAGCTGTTAGCACCGGAGTTAATCCGGTTCATTCCCTGCATGGAAAATCCTGGAAAAACCACCCTCCGAGTGGCCAAAAATTCCCTAAAAAATGCTCCAAATTCTTGGAATATTCTTCTTGGAGCTCTAACTCATCTTCCCATGAGGAATAATCCTCTTGGGAATATCCACAGTGGCTTTGACGCCCGGATTTGGGCTGGGAGCATCCCAAAAAAATACGGAAATCAGGAATGGGGTTGATGCAGGGTTCGCTTCCCAAATTTGGGAGGTGCTGTTTTCCTGGGATTGATTATTTTTTTTTTTTTTTGGGTGGAAAATGAGTAACTTTGGGATCTCTGGCTGCAGGAGGAGGAATTCATCGACTGGTGGAGCAAGTTTTACGCTTCCACGGGAGAGAGGGAAAAATGTGGATGTTACTTGGAAAAGGGATTTGACACCTTGAAGGTGAGCGGCTTCCCGTCGGGTGTGGGTCCTCGGAATTCCACTCTCCACAATTTCCTTGGGATTTGCTGCCTTTTTTTCCATCCTGGTTAAAAAAAAAAAAAAAATCCCGAAACATTTTCCCCACGTGTGGAAAATTGCATTTCCTTTGGAAAAATCCTTGCGGGAAACTTCCGGAAATTTTCCCTTGGGAAGTGGCGAAGGGGAACTACCACCCTGGGAAGGGTTTGGGAATGAGGAAAATCAGGGATTTCTCATGGAAGAGGGAGGTTTAGGCACAAAAAATTGCTAAATTTAACGCAAAATTTTGGAAGATTTTCCTTTGTTCTAAGGAAAATATTCCCAGCTGGAAGTTCTCTATCCATGAAAAACCCACCAGGAGACCTTGGCTTGGTCTGAGTCATTGGGACAGGCTGGAATTTATTGTGGAATTCCCCAAATTCTCCTCTCCTCACTGCTCTGGCAGGAAATAAGGGGGAAAATTCCCAGAAATTTCTCCCCGTGGGACGGATTTCCCCCAGGACTGAGGAATTCGGTCGGAATCTTTTTCCCCGCTCCGTCTTTTCCTCCTCAGGTCTACGAGACGGAGCTGGAGAATGTTGAGGAATTCGAGCACCTCTCCGACTTCTGCCACACCTTCAAACTGTTCCGGGGGAGATCCCAGGATTCCAGCGACGACCCCTCGGTGGTGGGGGAATTCAAGGTGGGATGGGCCCTCTTTCCATGGATTGTGTCCGTAGGGGTGGGAATTGGAGGATCCTCAGGGCCCTGTTCAGCCCAAAGGGTTCCGTGAGTCCGGGAATTGTGGGAGTTGTGGAATGCTCACCCGTGGAAGTGTCCAAGGCTGCTTGGAAGGGGCTTGGAGCAACCTGGGATAGCGGGAGGTGTCCTTGAACATGGGATGGGATGGGAAAGGGATGGGATTTAAGGTGCTTCCAAACCAGACCATTCCAGGATTCCGGAGCCAGGCTGGGAGAGCTGGGAATGTTCCCCTGGTGAATGGAAAAATCCAGGGAATGCTCCGAGTCCCTGAAGGGGCTCCAGGAGAGCTGGAGAGGGGCTGGGGACAAGGGCTGGAGGGACAGGACACAGGGAATGGCTTCCAGTGGGAAAGGGGAGATTGGGCTGGGATCTTGGGCATTGGGAATTCCTGTCTGGGAGGGTGGGGAGGGTCTGGGAATTCTGGAATTCCCGGATTTGCTGTGGCTGCCCCTGGATCCCTGGGAATGTCCAAGGCCAGGTTGGATGGATTTGGATCCACCTGGGACAGTGGGAGGTGTCCATGCCCATGGATGGGGTGGAATGGTTTAAGGTTCCTTCCAACCCAACCTATTCCAGGATTCTGGAGCCCCTCAGCTCTGGAGCCAGGCTGGGAGAGCTGGGAATGTTCCCCTGGAGAAGGGAAAAATCCAGGGAATGCTCCGAGTCCCTGAAGGGGCTCCAGGAGAGCTGGAGAGGGGCTGGGGACAAGGGCTGGAGGGACAGGACACAGGGAATGGCTTCCAGTGGGAAAGGGGAGATTGGGCTGGGATCTTGGGAACTGGGAATTCCTGTCTGGGAGGGTGGGGAGGGGCTGGGAATTCTGGAATTCCCGGATTTGCTGTGGCTGCCCCATGATCCCTGGCAGTGTCCAAGGCCAGGTCGGACACTGGGGTTTGGATCCACCTGGGATCAGGGAATTGTCCCAGCCCATGGAATGGGATGAGCTTTCAGCTCCCTTCCTACCCAACCCATTCCATAATTCCACGATTCATTCCCGCCATTCCAAGCCCGTTCCCCCACAGGACCCATCTCCCTGAATTCCCATTTCCTTCCCAGGGTTCCTTCAGGATTTACCCTCTTCCCGACGATCCGCGCGTTCCCGCGCCTCCCCGGCAATTCCAGCAGCTCCCGGCCAGGGGACTCCAGGAATGCCTGGTCCGGGTTTACATCATCCGCGCCTTCGACCTCCAGCCCAAGGATTCCAACGGGAAGGTATCCTGGTGGGAAAGCTCCGGGTTGGATCCTTTTGTGGATTCTTGGAACAGCTCAGCCCTCATTGGTCAAAATTTGGGTCAAAATCGGGCCAAAATTGGTCAAAATTTACGAATTTGCCCTAAAATTTAGGATTTTGTTCCGGTTTTTTGCCTTCCTTTGAATATCTTGGATTTCCAGGTGCAAAGTCTTCCTTTGTCCGCTGGAATTTTTCAGGATTAGTTCCATTTATTTTGGGTTCAGTTTTTTTTGTTGGTGTTTTTGTTGGTTTTTTTGGGGGTTTTTTTTTTGGGTTTTGGTGTTTTGGCGCTGAAGGAAGTAAAATCACGTTTTTCCCAAAATTCCTTCTTGCTGAGGTTTGCTGGTCTGGAAGGTAGATTCTGGGAGAATGGGAATTTTGTTGGTCCAAAACTCCCCAAAACTCAGGGAAGGGAAAAATCCTTTTTATGTCTCTTTGTTCCACTGGAAAAGAGGGGGAAATTTAAGGAATACTGTGGGAAATACATAGGAAAAATATCTGGGAAAGCAGTAGATACACATGGAAAAATTATGGAAAAATAATGAACAGATATGAAAATATATGGAAAAATATCTGGAAAAACATATGGAAAAAATATGTGGAATATGGGAAATATGCGGAATATGTGGAAAAATGGATTAAGAAATTCCAACCACTTCTGAATTTTCCCCATTTTTTTAAAATGGATTTGGAATGGGAGTGTTTAATTCCTTAGAAGTCTCCCATGAGTAATTCCCAAGGATTAAAAAGAAGGGGGAAAACGTGGGTGTTTTTCCATTTAAAACCCCAAACCAACCCAAATTTGGTCCCAAACTTCCCCTGGGATGGGAATTTTCCAGAGGCTCATCCCAACCCAAGGAATACCTGGGTCCCATCCATTCCTTAAAAAACAAATCGGCAGGAAAAGGAAAATCAAGGAGAAGTGATGAGAAATCTTGGCCTGGGCTTTTTTTTTTTTTTTCCAAGGGAATTCTTGGATGCGACTGGAACACTGCATCCCTGTAGATCCGGGTAAAATCTTTTAGGTGGAATTGGATCTTTTCCTTGAATTTTTTTTTTTTTTTCCCCCTTCTCCTGGCAAAAAAAAAATCCAACTTGAATTAAATTCCCCACTTTCCAAATTGCTGCCGAATTCCCAGAATAATTTTATTTGGGAGAGGGATGAGACTTGGAACAACCTAGGGAAAAGGGAAGGGCTGGATGAGCTTTAAGGCCGCTCCCAATCCAACAATCCCGCGGGAATTCTTTGTGTTTCTTTCCATGCCCACCTCCAGTGCGATCCCTACGTGAAGATTTCCGTGGGAAAGAAATCCATAAATGACCAGGAAAATTACCTTCCCTGCACCCTGGAGCCTGTCTTTGGGAAGTAAGTGCGGACTCCGTTCGGGATCCATGGAATTTTCTTGGACGTCCCATTCAGGGAATTGTGCTGGGCCAACCGGAACTTCCCATTCCAGCACCCGATTCCAGGCTGGAGCAACCTGGGATAGCGGGAATGGAATCCGCAGCGGGGATTGGGAATGGGATGGGTTTTAAGGTTTCTCCCATCCCAATCTGTTCCGTGATTCCCCTGGCTCTCATTCACCAATCCCTGGGATTTGGGAGCTGTGGATTGCGGGGCTGGAATTCCGTAGTGGAGGAATCTGGGTCGTCCCATTGATGGGAAAGAGTTTGGGGAACTTCTCGTCCAGGAATTTTGATCCAATGTCTGAAGGAAAATCCTGAGGAATGGAGAGATGAATGGGACACCTCCAAATGTTCTGGAAAAGGATTATCCA
>JANEHK010001348.1:0-13354 GCA_025960845.1 Tachycineta bicolor | reverse complement strand
GGAAGTGTCTGGGAGATGTTGGGATCATGGATATCAACTTTGGATAAGGGAAGTGTCTGAAATGCTGGGATCATGATATCAACTTTGGATAATGGGAAGTGTCTGGGATGAGTTTGGGATCATGGATATAAACTTTGGATAATGGGAAGTGTCTGGGATGTGTTTGGGATCATGGATATCAACCTTGGATAATGGGAATTGTCTGTGAAACACTGGGATCATGGATATCAACTTTGGATAATGGGAAGTGTCTGGGAGATGTTGGGATCATGGATATCAACTTTGGATAATGGGAAGTGTCTGGGATGAGTTTGGGATCATGGATATCAGCTTTGGATAATGGGAAGTGTCTGGGGAATGTTGGGATCATGGATATCAACTTTGGATAATGGGAAGTGTCTGGGGAATGTTGGGATCATGGATACAAACTTTGGATAAGGGAAGTGTCTGGGATGAGTTTGGGATCATGGATATAAACTCTGGATGGTGGGAATGGGTCTGGATGGGATTGGGATTGTGGATGTGGGGTCTGGGAGAAACTGGGATCACTCCCGGTGGTCGATCGCATGGTTTCCGTGCTCTGGGATTCCCAAATCCCGGGATGACGGTGCCGCCCCGCTCCGGTTGCAGATGACGTCAGCCTGACGCCCCGGGACGACGTCCTCATCGACATCGATGACCGAGAGCCCCTGATCCCAATCCAGGTACGGAGAGATCCCGGATTCCTTCCGTGCTCCAGTGCGTCTGGTGAAAGTGGATCCAAGGCCGGATCCGGATGGATCCACCCTTTTCCAACTTCCACGTGTTTTCCCTCACTCTGCTCACCTGCACAACCCCAAACTCCTCCTCATTCCCTATGGGAATGAGGGCTTGGATTTGCTTTCCCAATGGAGAGAAATCCATGCCAGGCTCTTCCCAAGGAGAGCAAAAATTCCCTGACGTTCCGTCGTCCTCCCTCCTTTCCCGGCTCCTGGTTTGCAGGAATTTCACTGGACTGGGATTACGGAATCCCAAATCCCGAATCCATGTTGGTGGGAGTGTGGAAGGAGCAGGGGGAATTGGTGCAGTTCCAATGAATTTGAGGGATCTCAGCATTCCCTTGGGAATGGATCAGGGTGGACACACCCCTGGAATTTCTTCCAGAAACTTCCCGTATCCACAGCCTTCTCCAGCAGAAGGAATCTTCGGGACAGACCATTATCCTTGGGATGCACTGATCCCGAGGCAATCCCGGTGCCTCTGGAGCAGCTGGGAACAGTGTCAGGAACGTTTGGTGGAGCTTTTCCCGGTCTCCCATCCCTTGGTGGGATATCAAGGGCTGGAATTTCCCTTCTCCCTATTCCTGGATGCCACAGGTCTGGAAAAGTCAGAGTTTCCAGAAGGAGTCTGCTTCCTGCCTCAGTTTCCCTGGCCTTGAGCAATTCCAGGGATGGAGGAGCTGCTGAATCAAAGTTGTCCAACTTGGGCATGGATCCTGCTCTTTATCCATGTCCTCAGTGGCTCCTGGGGGTTTCTATTCCCAAGGATTTTCTGGTGCTCTTGGATATTTGTGGTGTATCCCAAGGCAGGCTCCGCCTGGGTCCCACATTAAGCTGGGAATCAGGAATTTGTCTAATTCCTAAAAAAAAACCAAACCAAAAACCAACTGCAGGTGTGGCCCTGCTCATTCCCACTCATTCCAAATCCTCATCCCTGGAAGTTTCCAAGGCTGGGTTGGACAGGGCTTGGAGAAACTTGGGATAATGGGAGGCGTCCCTGCCCATGGAAAAAAGGTGGAATAGGATGAGGCTGAAGATCCTTCCCACCCAAATCATTCCATGATTCCGTGATCCTATTCACAGCTCCTTTGGGATTTTGTCCTGAAATCCTTCAGCCTCCGTTAGGAACTGGGCAGAGGAATTGGGAAAAGTTGGCTCCGGTGAAAAGCGGGGGAAAGGGAAAAGCAGATCCCGAAAATGCTCCCGACTGGAGCGTTGGGAAGTTGGGAAAGCAGCCTCATTCCCTCCTTTTTGCTTCCCGTTTAGGGATTTATCCCTAAAATTTACAGCTGAGCTTTGCCTTTTATCAGGGAAGTAACTGGAGCATGTCCGTGGAAAACGTGGAACTTGGGAACAGGAATTTTCGTAATAAAATCCCACTTTTCTCAGTCCAGGACAGAGAAACTTGGGAGAAAATGTAGGGAATAATGCGGGAATCTCCTGGGGGGCTGAACCCACTGCAGGATCCCAACTTGGGATGTGGAGCTTGAGCCAGATTTCCCGTGATCCCGATGCGGCGTTTCCCATGATCCTGGAATCAGGATTTCCCACGATCCAGTGCTGGAAGTGCTGGGACAGTGTAGTGCTGCCCATTCCCACCGGTGGGATTCCCAGTTTGTCCCATTTTTCCGAGTGGTCAGGGTGGGGGAAACACTCTGGGGATGCCTGGAGTGGGATTGGCCACGCCCACAATTGCCTGGAATTCTCTGCTCAGATTTCCATGATTTATTGGTGGCAAATCTCCTCCCATTTTATTTTTTCCTTTGGGAATAAAACCTCTGGATAGGGACACGCCTCCCTTTATGCCCCCTGGAGCTCTGGGAGCTGCTCCTGGGAATGTGGGGTCCCATCCCAAAGATTCCAGAAAGAAGGAACGAGATGGAACTTTGGAATCCTGGAGCTTGGTTCCCTGGGATAATTTCATTGGAAACGTCTCCAAGCTTGGGTCAAATTTAGGGAAGAGTTTAAACAGCAGAAAAAGGAGGAGAGGGATGTGACAGAGCCATTCCAAAGTGGAAAATTCCGGCATTTTTTTCCTGAGGGGAAAAAAAAAAAAAAATTCCCAAACAATCCCTCTCCCACCAACGGAGTTCTTAATTTTTGACCCCGGAGTCTCCCTTTGTCTCTTTCCTTGTTTTTCCCGTTACTTCGGGAAAGGAGGGAGCTTCCTCCTGGAAAGCCAACCCGAAATTCTCGCCTCGGAATTTTGGCCCTGGAAGCTGCTCCTCCCCTGGAGGTGGACGTGGGTCGTTGGGATCATTCCGCCCATCCAGGGCCAGGTTTGGGAGGTCAAGGAGCAATCCCGGCCCGCGGGGACCATCCCGCTCCGCGTTCCCGGGAAAAGGAATGGATCCCGAGCCAGCAGCTCGTGCTCAGGGCTCTTTGGAAGCAGGAGCCAGGATTTTTCATGGATGCGTTTCCTCGTGTGGCTCCGGAGTTTTTCTCCCTCCTTGCCAAGCCTGGCTTTGGTCCCCGATCCAACAAAGGATCCCTTTGTTGCTTTCCCTGGAAAATCGGGGAAAACAACCAGAGGTGAAATCCCTCCGCTCCAAGGTTTGGGAGCGCGTTATCCACCTCATCCGAGAGGGATCGGGAGTTCAGCCGGAGTTCAGAACCAGTTTAAGTGCACGGGAATCGCATCCCGGTCACCCGAAGTGAGGAAAATCCTCCTCAAAATCATGGAAAAGCGATTTTCCCCAGCTAATCCCGTCTAGTTCGGTTCTTTGGGAGAAGGGCACGAAGCGGGGTTTTGGGAAGGCGGAATCTGTGGGAGAGGCTGCTGGATCAGGCCTTGTCCCGCCTGCTCTGCTCCCGGTGTTTTCCCAGGGTTCATTCCCATGGAAAGAGGCTCGGGAAGGACTTCCACGGCTCCATGGGATGAGCAGGGATTTGTTCTGCTCATGGATAAATCGGCTGGAAAAGGAGCTGTTCCCAGCAGCATCTGGGAGCCACCAGGGAATCCTGGTGGAAAACCATCCCTGGGGAATTTTTTCCCTATGGAAGGGCTGGAAATTGTGGAGTTAGGCCCAAGGATGCCGGTCTGGATCTGGTGGGATCAGAGCGGGGGTTTGGGAACGAGCCTGAGCTGGGAAACCGGGAATGCTGTCGGGATTGGGCCAATCCTCGAACCTGGCGGTTTTCTGGGAAGAATCTCTCATCCCTCCCCCTTTTCCACCTCCTTGGAATCCTGGAGCAGCGCTGCCGCTTCCTGCCCACGGAAATGATCCCAAATTTTGGTTTGCCCAGCATGAGCTGGGTTTGGGTCTGGACCTCGACCCTGAGCATTCCCAGTCCCATTCCAAATCCCCCTGGCTCAGATCCTTCCCTGGATTCCGGGGTAACTCCCTGAGTTTGCGGCCCTCGGTATCCAGGGAAAAGCCTCTCCTCCACTGGGAATTACTAACAGCTTTTCCACATTTTTTCCCCCTTTTAATATCCCGTTTTTCCTCTACCTCGCTCCAGCTATCGGCCGAACATCCCTAAAACCAAACCCTGCGCTCATCCCGAATTTCCCTCATCCCGGGAGACCCCAGGGCTGGGAATACTGGTTTGGATTAATCCCTTTAACTGTTGCTTTCGCTGCTGTGTGTTCATCCCCCGTTCCCGGAATTCCTTGGATAACGGATCGTTTTAATTTGTAGCATTCCGAGGGCTTGACGAGCTCAGCGCTAATTAACATCCCGGATTCCCGGGCCCCGCCTCATGTAGGTATCGCTTCCTTTCCAATTGCTAATTAATCGCTTAATTAATTGATCGCTCAAGTAACGGCCTGAATCCATGGGAATACGCGGGTAAGGATGGAAGGAGGCGTTTTTCCTTCTGGGAATGATCCCGCTGGCTACGGAGGAGAACGGCAATTCCAGCGTGTTCTTAGGTTTTTTCGATTCATTCCAAAGGGAATGAGGGTGGTTCTGAAGGAATTCTGTCCCCAGAACTGTCCCAGATCCTGATCCCAGCACAGGAAGGACACGGAAATCTGGGAATGATCCAGAGGTGGGGCCAGGATGATGTGAGGGATGGAGCAGCTCTGCTGGGAGGAAAAGCTGGGAGAGCTGGGAATGTTCCCCTGGAGAAGGGAAAAATCCAGGGAATGCTCCGAGTCCCTGAAGGGGCTCCAGGAGAGCTGGAGAGGGGCTGGGGACAAGGGCTGGAGGGACAGGACACAGGGAATGGCTTCCAGTGGGAAAGGGGAGATTGGGCTGGGATCTTGGGAATTGGGAATTCCTGTCTGGGAGGGTGGGGAGGGGCTGGGAATTCTGGAATTCCCGGATTTGCTGTGGCTGCCCCTGGATCCCTGGCAGTGCCCAAGGCCAGGTTGGACGTTGGGATTTGGATCCACCTGGGAATAGTGGGAGGTGTCCCTGCCCATGGAATGGTTGGAATGGGCTGGGATTTAAGGATCTCTTCCCTTTTCCTGCTCCCTTGGTTTCTTTCCTGTGGGAAAAGCAGCTGTTGGCATTTTCCTGGGTTTTATAGGGAGGGCAGCGGAGCTGCTTTGCCTTCTCAGGGATAACGCTCCAAAGGAGCAATTCCCTTCATCCCAAATCCATCCCGATTAGATTCCTGATGGAATCATGGAATGGTTTGGGCTGGAAAGTCCTTAAATCCTGTCCCATTCCATAATTTCCATGGACAGGGGCACCTCCCACTATCCCGGGCTGCTCCAAGCCCATTCCAGCATGGCCTTGGACACTTCCAAGGATCCAAATATTCTCCAGTGGATGGATTTCTCCATCCCAGAGAGACGGCAGTGCTGGGATCCTGACTATGGGAGCAAAAATTCCTGGAATTTTCCCCCCGTGCCGCTGTCCGTCCGCATTTTTAATTTCCAGGGATATGTTTTTGGTTTCGGACAAACAAAATCCATGGGAAAAAAAAAAAAAAATAGGGAATAGCTGCAAAGCATTAATTTAAAATCAAACTGTGGGAATATTTGGTGGGATTAAAACATCCCATCGTCCTGATTTTTCCAGGATCCTCCAGGAATGGGAGTCAATGTGATAAACCCCAGTTTGCAGAAAAGTGGGAATGTTTCCTTGGTAAAACCATCCCAGTTTGGAAAACTGACTTCCCATCATCCATCCCAGCTCCTTCTCCTTTACGGCTTGGGAGCGTCGCACAAAAGCAGGAGCTGGGAATGAGGCCCAGGGGCTGCAGCTGGGGAAAATCTTGGAAAAAAGCTTTTCCAGCCAAAAAAATCCAGCTCAGTGCAGAGCGTGTGAGGGGAGTCCTGGAATTCAGCGGGATCTGCCTCCGGCTGGGGCGTTAACGATGAGGGGGGAGAGTTTAAACTGCCAGAGGGCAGGAACGGGTGGGATACTGGGATGGAATTCCTGTCTGGGAGGGTGGGGAGGGGCTGGGAATTCTGGAATTCCCAGATTTGCTGTGGCTGCCCCTGGATCCCTGGAGGTGTCCGAGGCCAGGTTGGACATTGGGATTTGGATCCACCCGCAACAGTGGGAGATGTCCCTGCTCATGGAATGGGGTGGGAATGGGATGGGATTTAAGATCCCTTCCCACCAAAACCATTCCAGGATTCTGCTCTGCCTTGGAGCCAGGCTGGGAGAGCTGGGAATGTTCCCCTGGAGAAGGGAAAAATCCAGGGAATGCTCCGAGTCCCTCAGGGGGCTCCAGGAGAGCTGGAGAGGGGCTGGGGACAAGGGCTGGAGGGACAGGACACAGGGAATGGCTTCCAGTGGGAAAGGGGAGATTGGGCTGGGATCTTGGGCATTGGGAATTCCTGTCTGGGAGGGTGGGGAGGGTCTGGGAATTCTGGAATTCCCGGATTTGCTGTGGCTGCTCCTGGATCCCTGGAAGTGTCCAGGTTAGACACCGGGGCTTGGATCCACCTGGGACAGTGGGAGGTGTCCCTGCCCATGGAATTGGGATGAGCTTTCAGCTCCCTTCCCATTCCATGATTCCATGATTCCCAGGTGACTCCCAGAGGAGAGGAGCTCAGGTGGGACTCAGACCCTTCTCCTCCTCCATTCCCTGCCGAGGATCCCTACTCCGCTGTTACTCCTCTGTTACTCCGCCGTTACTCCAGCTGGTGCTGCTTTCCAAATCCCCCATCCCGGGACACGTTAGCGGAGCCGAGCGGAGCCAGTTTTCCTTGATCCATGTCTGTAAACTATTTGGGATAATTGGTTGTTTGCCGTGTTTGCTCCTTCCAAATCCCGGCCCCCATTTCGCGGCTTCTCCGGTTACTGCTCCTTGGAAGGGCTCCGGGTGTTGGACGGCTCCTCCTGGGAATGGTTCCCATCCCAGCACTTCCCCCCTCGGAATGTTCCTGATGGTTCTGATATTCCCATGGCACTGCCACGGGGGAGGGGGGGGGTGGGGAGGGAAGTATATCCAGAGAGAACTCCAGGGGTTCATTCCACAGGCTGGGTTTGTAGGATCATGGAATGGTTCAGGTGGGAAGGGAGCTGAAAGCTCATCCCATTCCACAGGCTGGGACAATTCCCAGCATCCCAGGTGGATCCAAGCCCCAGTGTCCAGCCTGGCCTCGGGCGCTGCCAGGGATCCAGGGGCAGCCACAGCAAATCCGGGAATTCCAGAATTCCCAGCCCCTCCCCACCCTCCCAGCCAGGAATTCCCAATTCCCAAGATCCCAGCCCAATCTCCCCTTTCCCACTGGAAGCCATTCCCTGTGTCCTGTCCCTCCAGCCCTTGTCCCCAGCCCCTCTCCAGCTCTCCTGGAGCCCCTTCAGGGTCTGGAATGGGGTGAGGATTCCCTGGAATTTTCCCGTCTCCAGGTGAACATTCCCAGCTCTCCCAGCCTGGCTGCAGAACCCTGGAATGGTTTGGAAGTGACCTTAAATCCCATCCCATTCCCATCCCATTCCAGGGGCAGGGACACCTCCCACTCTCCCAGGTGGATCCAAGCCCCAGTGTCCATCCCGGCCTTGGACACTGCCAGGGATCCAGGGGCAGCCCCAGCAAATCTGGGAATTCCAGAATTCCCGGCCCCTCCCCACCCTCCCAGACAGGAATTTTTTCCATAAAGGAGGAATTCTCATTCCTCCAGCCGTGCTTTGTTCCCGGAGCCGCTGCAGCTCCTGGGGTGATGGGATTGAGTGGAATGATCCGGTTATTCCCAGGATATCCAAAGGACGGGTCCCTCTTGGGAAAAAGGTTGGAGTTCCTGTGTGGTGAGAGGGAAGAGGGATGGGACAGGGATAGGGAGACAAGAAACCTCTGGATAATCATGGCAGCCGCTTTCCAGCTCGGAATAAGCTCCTTTTCCAGGAAAATTCCAGGATTTGGTCATCTTGGGTTTATATTTATCCACAAGGGATTCTCACCCGGGGGTTGTGCCTAGTGGGATCCATGAAAAAGCTGGAAAGGGAGCACAGATCCGGATCCCAGAGATCGTGTGTGTGCCATGGATAAACCCCTGGAGGTGGTTTGGGATGCCTGGAGGGAATTTTATCCATCCCTCGGATAAACGAAATTCCTCCATCCACCCTTTGCCCATCCATTGCTTTCCTTGGCTTTCCCGTTCCCAAATGGAACCACATCCATCACCATGAGCATTCCAGCCGCTCCCCTTCCCTCCTTTTTCACGTTTTCCCTGTTTTTCATTGGAATGTTGCTCAAAATCCACCGAAATCTCTAATCCAGCTCTTTCCCTTGGGGCTGCAGAAGATTCCGTGGGTAAGTCCCGGGGTGAATCCAAGCGTTTTCCTCGTATCCCAGTATCTGTGGAATGTTACCATGTCCAGATGGAGCCCTTGGAACAATAAAATGGGAAGCGACGAAAGGAAAATTGGGATTTCCTCCCCCTCCCTCTAAAAAAAGGCGGTGGAAAAAAAACTTGGAGTGAATTTCCAGAATATTCCAGTTAAATCCATTGTCTATCCATTAAATCCCGCTCCATTGGCTTCGAATATAAATCCAATAAAACTCCATTTGGAATCCTCTGTGAGGTCACCGAGCTGGAATTCTGCGGCCTCCTAAGAGGAGACACCAGGATTTTCCAGGGATTTTTTTTCATGGATTGCCGGCAAAGCGACCTCAAAAACGGGATTCCTAAGAAATCCGTGGAATGTTGAGCCGGCATGGCCGCTTTTCCTCTCGGAATAGCATCCTTGGAGTTGGAATGGTTTGCACTGGGAATGAGGCAATGGGAGATGGTGACAGCCGAGGTTTTTGTGGGATTTTCCCAGTTTTTTTCATCCGAGGGTTGTGTCTTCCGGAGGCCGGAGCACTGTTGGGTTTAAAGGAAAGTCGGGAATTTTATGGCTTTATTCATTTATCCGCAGGTTTTGTTGGGATGGGCAGGTTGGGAAGTGCTGGGGTACAACCAGGAAGTCAATCCCTGTCTCCCAAATCCCAAAAATTTCCAGGGAAAGCCTAGAATTATGGCATTTCAAGCTGTTAGCACCGGAGTTAATCCGGTTCATTCCCTGCATGGAAAATCCTGGAAAAACCACCCTCCGAGTGGCCAAAAATTCCCTAAAAAATGCTCCAAATTCTTGGAATATTCTTCTTGGAGCTCTAACTCATCTTCCCATGAGGAATAATCCTCTTGGGAATATCCACAGTGGCTTTGACGCCCGGATTTGGGCTGGGAGCATCCCAAAAAAATACGGAAATCAGGAATGGGGTTGATGCAGGGTTCGCTTCCCAAATTTGGGAGGTGCTGTTTTCCTGGGATTGATTATTTTTTTTTTTTTTTGGGTGGAAAATGAGTAACTTTGGGATCTCTGGCTGCAGGAGGAGGAATTCATCGACTGGTGGAGCAAGTTTTACGCTTCCACGGGAGAGAGGGAAAAATGTGGATGTTACTTGGAAAAGGGATTTGACACCTTGAAGGTGAGCGGCTTCCCATTGGGTGTGGGTCCTCGGAATTCCACTCTCCACGATTTCCTTGGGATTTGCGGCTTTCTTTTCCATCCCGGTTAAAAAAAAAAAAGAAAATCCCGAAACATTTTCCCCACGTGTGGAAAATTACATTTCCTTTGGAAAAATCCTTGCGGGAAACTTCCAGAAATTTTCCCTTGGGAAGTGGCGAAGGGGAACTACCACCCTGGGAAGGGTTTGGGAATGAGGAAAATCAGGGATTTCTCATGGAAGAGGGAGGTTTAGGCACAAGAAATTGCTTAATTTAACGCAAATTCCCAAATATGGAAGATTTTCCTTTGTTCTAAGGAAAATATTCCCAGCTGGAAGATCTCTATCCATGAAAAACCCACCAGGAGACCTTGGCTTGGTCTGAGTTATTGGGACAGGCTGGAATTTATTGTGGAATTCCCCAAATTCTCTCTCCTCACTGCTCTGGCGGGAAATAAGGGGGAAAATTCCCAGAAATTTCTCCCCGTGGGACGGATTTCCCCCAGGACTGAGGAATTCGGTCGGAATCTTTTTCCCCGCTCCGTCTTTTCCTCCTCAGGTCTACGAGACGGAGCTGGAGAACGTTGAGGAATTCGAGCACCTCTCCGACTTCTGCCACACCTTCAAACTGTTCCGGGGGAGATCCCAGGATTCCAGCGACGACCCCTCGGTGGTGGGGGAATTCAAGGTGGGATGGGCCCTCTTTCCATGGATTGTGTCCGTAGGGGTGGGAATTGGAGGATCCTTAAAAGCCCTGTTCAGCCCAAAGGGTTCCATGAGTCCGGGAATTGTGGGAGTTGTGGAATGCTCACCCGTGGAAGTGTCCAAGGCTGCTTGGAAGGGGCTTGGAGCAACCTGGGATAGCGGGAGGTGTCCTTGAACATGGGATGGGATGGGAAAGGGATGGGATTTAAGGTGCTTCCAAACCAGACCATTCCAGGATTCCGGAGCCAGGCTGGGAGAGCTGGGAATGTTCCCCTGGTGAATGGAAAAATCCAGGGAATGCTCCGAGTCCCTGAAGGGGCTCCAGGAGAGCTGGAGAGGGGCTGGGGACAAGGGCTGGAGGGACAGGACACAGGGAATGGCTTCCAGTGGGAAAGGGGAGATTGGGCTGGGATCTTGGGCATTGGGAATTCCTGTCTGGGAGGGTGGGGAGGGTCTGGGAATTCTGGAATTCCCGGATTTGCTGTGGCTGCCCCTGGATCCCTGGGAATGTCCAAGGCCAGGTTGGATGGATTTGGATCCACCTGGGACAGTGGGAGGTGTCCATGCCCATGGATGGGGTGGAATGGTTTAAGGTTCCTTCCAACCCAACCTATTCCAGGATTCTGGAGCCCCTCAGCTCTGGAGCCAGGCTGGGAGAGCTGGGAATGTTCCCCTGGAGAAGGGAAAAATCCAGGGAATGCTCCGAGTCCCTGAAGGGGCTCCAGGAGAGCTGGAGAGGGGCTGGGGACAAGGGCTGGAGGGACAGGACACAGGGAATGGCTTCCAGTGGGAAAGGGGAGATTGGGCTGGGATCTTGGGAACTGGGAATTCCTGTCTGGGAGGGTGGGGAGGGGCTGGGAATTCTGGAATTCCCGGATTTGCTGTGGCTGCCCCATGATCCCTGGCAGTGTCCAAGGCCAGGTCGGACACTGGGGTTTGGATCCACCTGGGATCAGGGAATTGTCCCAGCCCATGGAATGGGATGAGCTTTCAGCTCCCTTCCTACCCAACCCATTCCATAATTCCACGATTCATTCCCGCCATTCCAAGCCCGCTCCCCCACAGGACCCATCTCCCTGAATTCCCATTTCCTTCCCAGGGTTCCTTCAGGATTTACCCTCTTCCCGACGATCCGCGCGTTCCCGCGCCTCCCCGGCAATTCCAGCAGCTCCCGGCCAGGGGACTCCAGGAATGCCTGGTCCGGGTTTACATCATCCGCGCCTTCGACCTCCAGCCCAAGGATTCCAACGGGAAGGTATCCTGGTGGGAAAGCTCCGGGTTGGATCCTTTTGTGGATTCTTGGAACAGCTCAGCCCTCATTGGTCAAAATTTGGGTCAAAATCGGGCCAAAATTGGTCAAAATTTACGAATTTGCCCTAAAATTTAGGATTTTGTTCCGGTTTTTTGCCTTCCTTTGAATATCTTGGATTTCCAGGTGCAAAGTCTTCCTTTGTCCGCTGGAATTTTTCAGGATTAGTTCCATTTATTTTGGGTTCAGTTTTTTTTGTTGGTGTTTTTGTTGGTTTTTTTGGGGGTTTTTTTTTTGGGTTTTGGTGTTTTGGCGCTGAAGGAAGTAAAATCACGTTTTTCCCAAAATTCCTTCTTGCTGAGGTTTGCTGGTCTGGAAGGTAGATTCTGGGAGAATGGGAATTTTGTTGGTCCAAAACTCCCCAAAACTCAGGGAAGGGAAAAATCCTTTTTATGTCTCTTTGTTCCACTGGAAAAGAGGGGGAAATTTAAGGAATACTGTGGGAAATACATAGGAAAAATATCTGGGAAAGCAGTAGATACACATGGAAAAATTATGGAAAAATAATGAACAGATATGAAAATATATGGAAAAATATCTGGAAAAACATATGGAAAAAAATGTGGAATATGGGAAATATGCGTGGAATATGTGGAAAAATAGATTAAGAAATTCCAACCACTTCTGAATTTTCCCCATTTTTTTAAAATGGATTTGGAATGGGAGTGTTTAATTCCTTAGGAGTCTCCCATGAGTAATTCCCAAGGATTAAATAGAAGGGGGAAAACGTGGGTGTTTTTCCATTTAAAACCCCAAACCAACCCAAATTTGGTCCCAAACTTCCCCTGGGATGGGAATTTTCCAGAGGCTCATCCCAACCCAAGGAATACCTGGGTCCCATCCATTCCTTAAAAAACAAATCGGCAGGAAAAGGAAAATCAAGGAGAAGTGATGAGAAATCTTGGCCTGGGCTTTTTTTTTTTTTTTCCAAGGGAATTCTTGGATGCGACTGGAACACTGCATCCCTGTAGATCCGGGTAAAATCTTTTAGGTGGAATTGGATCTTTTCCTTGAATTTTTTTTTTTTTTTCCCCCTTCTCCTGGCAAAAAAAAAATCCAACTTGAATTAAATTCCCCACTTTCCAAATTGCTGCCGAATTCCCAGAATAATTTTATTTGGGAGAGGGATGAGACTTGGAACAACCTAGGGAAAAGGGAAGGGCTGGATGAGCTTTAAGGCCGCTCCCAATCCAACAATCCCGCGGGAATTCTTTGTGTTTCTTTCCGTGCCCACCTCCAGTGCGATCCCTACGTGAAGATTTCCGTGGGAAAGAAATCCATAAATGACCAGGAAAATTACCTTCCCTGCACCCTGGAGCCTGTCTTTGGGAAGTAAGTGCGGACTCCGTTCGGGATCCATGGAATTTTCTTGGACGTCCCATTCAGGGAATTGTGCTGGGCCAACCGGAACTTCCCATTCCAGCACCCGATTCCAGGCTGGAGCAACCTGGGATAGCGGGAATGGAATCCACAGCGGGGATTGGGAATGGGATGGGTTTTAAGGTTTCTCCCATCCCAATCTGTTCCGTGATTCCCCTGGCTCTCATTCACCAATCCCTGGGATTTGGGAGCTGTGGATTGCGGGGCTGGAATTCCGTAGTGGAGGAATCTGGGTCGTCCCATTGATGGGAAAGAGTTTGGGGAACTTCTCATCCAGGAATTTTGATCCAATGTCTGAAGGAAAATCCTGAGGAATGGAGAGATGAATGGGACACCTCCAAATGTTCTGGAAAAGGATTATCCA